>JAVTVY010031321.1:0-13227 GCA_036873755.1 Hanleya hanleyi
GCAACTTTATCGTGGTATAAAACAGGTCTATTTTACCCTAAATTGTGGTTTTTGGTGAAATTTTACCCGAAAGGTTGCAATAAGTTATTCGTACTCTACTAATTGAATACTACGAACAATCTGAATTTTTTCCAGTCGTACGGTAACTCACCGTTACATAACAGGCAGTTTACCTTATGTAACATACCGTTACATATTGGCCGTTATAAGATTGGGTCGAGTGACACGAATTGCGCCTTTCCTTGATGACCCGAAATTGAAATTGAAAATTGTAGCTGGTAATGAAATATTGACGAAAATGGTAGCCATTATGAAATTCTTGCTTTACGTAAATTTTAGAGTTATTTTTTTATTAATTTGTTGTCGTGAATGGGCCAAAAATGCCTACGACCCTGTGAACGAACTTCGAGCTGTGCATTCCATTCCCATTCCGAAGAGTTTAGCCCACTTTTGGAGGCACGAGTATTTATTTCATGAATAATCTGTACTCTCAAATTCGAGTTCATATCGTCCACATGTAAATATTGACATTTACTGTGCGTAACAACATAACCAAGCGCACATATCGCATAATCGGCATCCAAGAAAACAAATAGGTCAACATGTCTGACGAGTGTGACCGAGAAGCATACATGCATTCATCCAACATTGTACAATTATGCTGGAGCCATACGGGGTGACTCGAAACCGCTCTTTTCTGGCTCGAAACCCCTCTTTTCTGGCTGTTCCCTTAATATGATGGTACCCCCACGGTGAATTATTGTCGAACACTATTTGGTGCAACATTTAACTGTAAAACAGAAAATGTTGTACACGAAAAGCAATGATTTTAATTTATATCTACGCTTTTCTCATACTTTTTCAAGTTCAAGTTGTTATTTTTAAACGATGATTTCGTATAGCAATGTCATACTTTCACCAGAACAGCCACAACAACTGGGCATGAATATTCAACAGCCAGGATCAGGCCATGTGGCTTCTCGCCTTCGTATGAGGACGGAACTGTATGCTAGCAAACTTTAATTCGGTGAAAGATTGTTGTTCGTTCAGTATCATATATTGGTCGCAATATATTTGACAGTTACCATTTGGCAGTGGACGAAGGAATTATGAGGAATTGTCTGTGACCGAGAAGCATATATGCATTCATCCAACATTGTACAATTATATTGGAGCCATACGGGGTGACTCGAAACCGCTCTTTTCTGGCTCGAAACCCCTCTTTTCTGGCTGTTCCCTTAATATGATGGTACCCCCACGGTGAATTATTGTCGAACACTATTTGGTGCAACATTTAACTGTAAAACAGAAAATGTTGTACACGAAAAGCAATGATTTTAATTTATATCTACGCTTTTCTCATACTTTTTCAAGTTCAAGTTGTTATTTTTAAACGATGATTTCGTATAGCAATGTCATACTTTCACCAGAACAGCCACAACAACTGGGCATGAATATTCAACAGCCAGGATCAAGCCATGTGGCTTCGCGCCGTCGTATGAGGACGGAACTGTATGCTAGCAAACTTTAATTCGGTGAAAGATTGTTGTTCGTTCAGTATCATATATTGGTCGCAATATAGTTGACAGTTACCATTAGGCAGTGGACGAAGGAATTATGAGGAATTGTCTGTGGAAGGAAGCGTGCTTATTATTAATGTTTTTCACTTGTATGTCTGTGTCTTTCTGAAGTGAACGGTAAGTCCGTGGGAGTGTCGGATAACCGAAATTACGAGCATGCCTCCAGTGCATACTTGTAGTTTGTGACTGTGACTGAAACTTTGAAAGCTCACACAACAACATAGATATTCAGTTTTACTTCATTTGTGCCATTGGTGTACAGTGTAATTAATGACAATGTTGTCGATTTTAGTTACAAACACGTGGTGTTACAACGGTCATCGGCCCTGAAAACGTTCGCTGTCATCAGCCACAATGACCCTTGATGACTTCATATTAGAATCTATGACTGCCTATTAACTACAAGAAATTTACACTTGTACTCTGAATTTCCGAGGTCATACCCATGTAGTTTCTTGTTAAGTTTGCTATTCTGTATGACATATCCTTATAGATCCATGAAAAATCTACAGATGGTCCAGCATTTTCGGTATATCTTACCTCGAGATGTTCGTGACGGAATCACCTGAAACGGACATGGCTCTTGACTAGTGTTCTTATATGGCATCCCTTACTAGCATTCAGAGCACAAGGATGATAATATACTTTTTTCCTCGTCAGAAAAACGCGATTGGGTGGTCACAGGAATTAAATCTAATCCGTGACGGAATCACAAAAAAATCGTGACGAAATCACAAGTGCGCTTTTTAAATATTCTCGGTCAAAGTTATGAATTACACATTTTCTCCCGGAAAACATTCCTAGGAGGAATTTATCACTTCTAATTGTAAAATTAAAACTCTGGGGTCTTATTTTGGCCAATGAATACAGTTCCTGTGACATGCATATGGTTTCTTCAGATGTTTTAAGATCGCATACTTTTCAGTAAGATGCAACTTTTCTTCCACACGAGACTTTTGACCCACATAGTTGCCTGTCCTTATTCATTTACCGGAGTAAACGGGAATGCGCTTTATTACTTATGGATTACTTATGCATGGATGAGAAAACACAACCTTGAATAAAACGTTGTGTTAACCTTTCAGGGAAGAAAACTGATTCCGCCTGAAGTAAAGGATAAAGTATCATCACCGGACGATACAGAGGAAGAGAGGACTGAAATTGAGGTTTCATGTGAAACAAATGTATCGAAGAGACCACTAGACAAGGCAAGTTTACAGTGTAGGCCTACATACTGTTTCCTGGAATTGAGGTACAGTGGTACTATCTCCCATTAGAATAATTTTGCTGTATGTCCCTCACACAAGGCAATGTAAGTCTACATTTGTATACCTCCATGAAGTCAGGAAATAAGTCATAAGTTATACGAACGCAAGATTTGTGTATTATGCAGGTCAATGCTGATAACTGGTCCCCTCCAAACAGCCTAGAAATGCCGATGCGATTAGTATTTTAAGAAATATCACAAGTATCGGACAGACTGATATCTTAACACATTCGTTGGTTCGGGGCTATATTGACCTTTCAACTTTAGCTCGTAAAATTCATGGAGACAAAGTATTCATTATTTTGCTAAGGACATAGAAGGATCCCTTCTGCCAGCTGCTTGCTTAACCTGCCACCAGGGGGTGTTGATAACTTGATTCTATCGCTACAGTTATCCTGTATCTATCTTTCAGATTTCTTGCTTACTTTCCAATCGTGCACAAACTTTATCCCATCCCACTGGGCTGGAAGACGCAATCAGCATATATGTTGTCTTTACTATACGGGTGGTGTCCTCACCTGTCCGACCACTGTTTTCACTTATCGGATAACAGCGGTTAAAACTTGTAGCCTAATTTAAAGCGTCATTTAGTGCTATTTTTGACGTGGTCCTATTCATTTCTCGTTGCAACTGCACCACATAAAGATGGCGGCTCCCCACGTATGGTATGTCAACCAATACCTAATCTCAGTGTGATGAACATATATGTATTTTTTTAAAAATACCATATATTAATTATGTTGCAGAAGAGAAAACGGGACTCGTCATCTTCAAATGGTACGGCATCATCGCGAGAAACAACACGGAAACGAAAATATAAGTGGAACACAGAGGTTGAAAATACCACAATGGAGAGACCGTTAGCTACATGTAACGTAAGAATTACACTGTACTGCATGTAGCTAAATAATATATAGCCCTCAAGAGTATGAGGGCTATAGGTCGGCCCCAGTCACCTCCAGCGAGGGTTTTAGATAATTTTATTACGAATCACACACCTCTGAAACTGCCGTACATCTAATCTCTATCCCCTCCTGCGCACTATTTTAAAATCTTGTGCACTATTGTGAAATAGTAACGAATATATCGCCGTCTGAATTTTCCAGTCGACTTCCACTTTAAACGCGCCATGTTAACCATATACAGTGACGTCACCAACATGGCGGACAGAGAGTTGAAGTTTTCGACTGGAAAATTCAGACGGCGATATATGCGTCACTATTTCACAATAGTGCGCAAGATTTTAAAATACTGCGCAGGAGGGGATAGAGATTAGATGTAGGGCAGGTTCAGAGGTGGGTGATTCGTTATAAAATTATCTAAAACCCTCGCTGGAGGTGACTGGGGCCGACGTATAGCCCTCATACTCTTGAGGGCTATATATTATTTAGCTATACTGCATGGTAATATAGACGTGTTACAAAAATTAACGCCAGTAGAAGTGTGCAAAAATATCGCAATAGTTTACGCACTTTTATCGTATAAAAAGTGCGATATAGTAAAGGAGTAGCACAGTGTAAACATGACACGGTTTTACACATTATTAACTCACGCTGGAGTGTCCGTGAAAATTGATTATTCTAGATGCCGTTTAATCTACTCCCTCTGCCCATGTTGGCTGTTATTGTACTTGATAGCGTTCAAGTTAGACAAAATACTAAATGAAATCATTTCTAGGCCAAATTTACAAACGATTTTGAGACGCTTCTGTTCAAGTTAAAGAAAGCCCTTCTTCCATGTCTTTGAACTTACAACAACGTAGTCACAGGCGACATAACCACACGACTGTATTTCTGAAGGCTCAAACAATCAGAACTATGCCACAAAATATATTGTCAGAAATAGGCACATTCCTTGAAAGATAAATCATATCTGACAAGGAAAATAAAGTACAATGCAATTAAGCGAAGCAATGAAAAGATAGTACAAAGTAAGTTCTTGAAGAGGACAAAAGTATGATTCCCATGCCATTGCTCCATTATATTTCAATTACACCTAATGACACAATGTTACAACTGTCAAGTTATATATGTTGGCCAAGCTCTGCTTGAAACCGTGCAAATAATATCTTGTTTTTCTGGTGTCATAACTGTGACAACTGTGACTTTCTGAAATGTGTCGAATTATATGTTTGATAATATACAACTGTTGTGTTTATCCAGAGGCCTCAAGGGAGAACAGTCTTCTGACTGATTGTCGAACCCTCGAAAAATAAAGAATTTATTTTTATTATTATGGCCTGGGTCCGCGGCGTCTGTATGATTTCATGATTTGCATGACCTGCATAGATTTTTCATTATCTTCTAGTCTAACTAACACTTAAATTACAATATATTAACGTGAATATTTACTATACTATTCTAACTAACACTTAAATTACAATATATTAACGTGAATATTTACTATCTGAGTACAATTGCCTTAAATATCACGATTACCATGGAACGATTTTAAAGTTCAGTGCTAATGCAGATATTCATCGACTAGCAAAGACATTTTTGTCTAGACATCCATTACGCTACCTATGATCGTACAATTCCTCACATCTGACATTCGTTGACTGAAGACAAAGAAAACGTTGGATACATGGAACTTGCACATTCAATTTTTACTTGAGTTGAGTAATTGTATGAAAAAATGGTTGAGATGGACTGACAAAATTTATCTCATTACCCAGGACACTGCTGATAACTGGTCCTCCTCGCTCAGCCCAGAAATGCAGGTAAGTGAACTGGCTAAACTGTAAATGACGTAACATTGACACTGTATATAAGTATGCGATTTATATTTTCTGTAATATTACAGTTATCCGACAGAGGCTGAGATGAGTATACATTTCCTGGTTCGGGGTCATAGTGATCTTTCATCTTTCGATACTAAAATTAATGGGGTGATGACTGGAAGTTTTCTTCACTTTGCTGAAGACATATCAGAGGGATCCCTGATGCCACCGGTTGTTCCACCTACCACCAGGAGGTGTTGCCAACGTTGTTCCATCACACTGGAGTAGAAATCGAAATCAGCATGTATTTTGTCTAAACAATCCCGGTGGTTTCCTCAGCTGCATGGTCACTTGATTCTGTTCTCACTTATCAGGCCCCAGCGGTTGCAACTTGTAGCTCAGCTTAGAACGTCAGTTAGTTGCATGTTAGACGCGACCAAATCTAGTCCTCTTCATTCGACATTCCAATCGCTTTAAATGAAGAGAGCGCACCCGCTTCGCCCTCCAAGTCAGATGAGGTGATTTTGAATGTCAGCTAATACGTAATCCCAGTGTGATGCATATATTGTTTACCAGAAAACGATCTGTATATTAATTATGTTGCAGACGAGAAAACGGGATTCATCTTCGAATGGTGCGGCACCTTCAATGGAAACAACACGGACACGGAAAAATAATAGCAACACAGAGGACGAAAATATCAAAATGGAGAGCTCTTTAATTAACGTAAGAAGAAATCAATAGTATGGCATGGTATGATTGAGGTAGTATAGATAATAATATCAGTCGTAGGGCATAAAAATATCGCCTTAGTAACGCAGTGACTGATCAGTGTATTTGATCCAGCTTGGTGCATTATTAATCCATTCTGGATCGTCCGTGAGGGATGATTATTCTGTAAACCCTTTTCAATCTTCTCCCTCTGTCCATGCTGGCTAGCATTATACTTGATAGCACTCAATTTAGACAAAATATTACAGGAAATCACTTCTAGGGCGAATTTACGAACAATTGTGGGACGTTTCTTTCAAGTTGAGAAAGCCCAGTCTTAATACGCTTGAACGTACAACAACGTGGTAATTTTAGACATAACAAGACTATATTTCTGAAAGTCCAACTATCCGAACCATTCCATGAAATCCATTGTTAGAATGTGGGACATTCCTAAACTATGAAGCATATCTGGCATAGCGAAACTCTCACAAAGTAAGTTCTTGTGGAGACGGAAAAGCGGCATGATCCAGATGGCATTGGCTTCATTATATTTTATCTACCCATGGTGATAGAAAGCTCTACTAGGAACGGTAACAACAGATTCTTGTTTTCCTGATCTGGTATCTGTGAAAAATTGAAGCCGATGTCTCGAAATTCTCCTCAACAATGTACAACATGGCAGTTTTAGTTGCAAAACATATATTCTACTTAGGAAAATCTAACTCGGCATGAAACGCAAAAACAATCAGTACCCGATCAGAACGAGAAGGTAGCCAATCTTACAGTTTAGGCAAAACTATTTGATCAGAGCTAATCGCCCACGAGTATGTGGCATCAACAATATATACAGAAACAAATCCCAATATCCGAATCCACACCAGAGTTTTGACCCACATAGTTGCCTGTCCTTACTCATTTACCGGAGTAAACGGGAATGCGCTTTATTACTTATGGATTACTTATGCAAGGATGAGAAAACACCACCTTGAATGAAACGCTTTGTTAACCTTTCAGGGAAGAAAACGTATTCCGCCCATAGTAAAGGGTAAGGCATCATCACCGGACGAAACAGAGGAAGGGAGGACCGAAATTGAGGTTGCAGGTGAAACAAATGTATCGAAGAAACCACTAGACAAGGCAAGTTACCGTGTACGTACTGTTTCCTGTTATACAGGTACAGTGGTAGTATCTCCTATTAGAATAATTTTGTTGTATACTCCTCACACAAGGCAACGTAAGTCTATATTTTTATACCTCCATGAAGTCGGTGAATAAATCTTTAAGTTATTGTTAATAAAAAGAACGCAAGCTGTATTTATTATCCAGGTCAATGCTGATAACTGGTCCCACCGGAACAGCCTAGAAATGCCGATACGATATGTATTATAAGTAATATCACAATTATCGGACAGTGACTGAGATCTTAGCACATTCCTTGGCTCGGGGCTATAGTGACCTTTCAACTTTCCATCGTAAAATGAATGGAGACAAAGTGTTCATTATTTTGACAAGGACATAGAAGGATCCATTGTGCCAGCTGCTTGATTAAGCTGCCACCAGGGGGTGCTAATAAATTGATTCTAACGCTACAGTTATCCAGTATCTATTTTTAAGATTTCTTGCTTACTTTCCAATCGTGCACAAATGTTATCCCATCCCACTGGACTGGAATTAAGACGCAATCAGCATATAAGTTGTCTTTACTATACGGGTGGTTTCCTCACCTGTCCGATCACTTGACTCTGTTTTCACTTATCAGACCACAGCGGTTAAAACTTATAGCCTAATTTAAAGCTTCATTTAGTGCTATTTTTGACGTGGTCCTATTCATTTCTCGTTGCAACCGCTCCACATAAAAATAGCGGCTCCCCACGTTGGTATGTCAATCATTACATAATCTCAGTGGTATGAACATATATGTATTTAGAAAAAAAGACCATATATTGATTACGTTGCAGAAGAGAAAACTGGATTCGTTATCTTCAAATGGTACGGCATCATCGCGAGAAACAACACGGAGACGAAAATATAAGAGGAACACAGAGGTTGAAAATACCACAATGGAGAGACAGTTAGCTAACGTAAGAATTTATCGCAATAGTTCACGAACTTTTATTGTGTAAAAATTACGATATAGTAAAGCAGTATCACGGTGTAAACATGACACGGTTTTACACATTAGTAATTCACACTGGACTGTCCGTGAGAAATGATTATTCCAGACACCCTTTTAATCTACTCCCTCTGCCCATGCTGGTTGCTATTGTACTGGATAGCATTCAAGTTAGACAACATACTAAATGAAATCCTTTCTAGACCAAATTTACAAACGATTGTGAGACGTTTCTGTTCAAGTCAAAGAAAGCTCTTCTTTTATGTCTTTGAACTTATAACAACGTAGTCACAGGCGACATGACCACGCGACTGTATTTCTGAAAGCTCAAACGATCCGAACCACACCACAAAATCCATTGGCAGAAATAGCCGCATTCCTAAAAAGATCAAGCATATCTTACAAAGAAAATAAAGTAGAATGTAATTAAGCGAAACAATGAACAGATGGTACAAAACAGGATCTTGAAGAAAAGGGCAAAGGTATGATTCCCATGTCATTGCTTTATAATATTTCAATTACACCTGATGATACAATGTTACAACTGTGAAGTTATATATGCTGGCCAAGCTCTGATGGAAACCGTGCAAAAAATAGCTTGTTTTTCTGATGTTCTCACTGTGACAATTCGACTCTGAGTTTCTAAAATGTGTATAATTTCTCTTCGGTAATACACATCATGACAGTTCCAGTTGTAAAACATACATTCCAAGTAGGCAATTAGCAGTCCACATGAAACGTGAAGAAACCAGAACCCCATCGTGGCAAACTAGCCAACCATAACTACTTGATGAAGAATAATTGCTCCCATGTAAAAGGCAGCAACACTATCAACAGAGATATCTATATCTTGAGACATGACATCCGATTCCGCATGATAATTTAAACCCATAGTGTTGTCTGACCTTGTTCATTTACCAAAGTAGTTCACGAAATAATTGCTATGTTTCATCAATGCTAAACCATTGATAAAATAGTAATATTTTACACCACGGATACCTCGTTTCCAATTTATCGAAACTATTATGTTCGAATTTATGGTTACACCACTTTCAGAGAAATTCTTCATGAAAGTTTCAGGGAACGAAATGGATTCCGCAGGCAATAAAGGGTAAAGTACTACCATTACGGAACGAAACGGAGAAAGAAGGAGAGGAAAATGAGGTTGAGGATGAAACAATTGTATGGGAGAAAGCGCTGGACAAGGCAAGTTACAATTTACGTACTGTTTCCCGGAGTACAGGTACAGTGCTATTATCTCTCATTATGCCCCTCACACATGGCAATGCAAGTCTACATTGCCATGCTTCATAAAGTCGGCAAATAAATCAATTAAATTATTGTTGGTTAATAGAACGCATTGCAGAATCGGTATAGATTGTTTGCATATTATTCCCTCCCACATACACACACGTATCCTGTGGAAAAAAACACTACGGTTCACATCTGTATAACATGAATCGTTCACGAAGAAAGCATCAAACTTCTTCGCCAAATAGCCAGGAAAATGCATTCCAGGAAATGCATGTACTAAATAGCATTTTTCTTTTAAATATCATTGACAATTAATGCTAGAACTCTAGGGTAAATCATCAAAATTAAGCATCTTCTATTCTAGTTTCGGAGTTCTTCGTCAAATGGTCAGCAGTAAATGTGCATTGCATATGCTGTGGTCGGTGATAAAGGGCTAGAACTCGGATAATACATATGCTGTGGGCGGTAATAACGGGTTCGAACTGAGATATTACATATGTTGTGATCGGTGATAAAAGGGTTACAACTCCGAGAATACATATGCTCTGGTCGGTGATTAAGGGTTAGAACTCAGAAAATACATATCTGTGTACGGGATAAAGGGCTAGAACTCGGATAATACATATGCTGGGAGCGATGATAAAGGGTTAGATCTCAGATATTACATATGCGGTGGTCGTTGATAAAGGGTTAGACCTCGGACAATACATATGCTGTGGTCGGTGATAAAAGGTTAAAACTCAGTTGTTTCATTTGCTGTGGTCGGCGATACAGATTTGAAACGGATTCAGCCTCCCCAGAAAGTTACATCATCATCGAAACAGGAAACAAAAGAAGAATGGAAGGTATCTGAGGTATGGTATGAAGATCCATATACCTCCGTGCATATTATGCTAGGATTAAGCCATCCACATATACAGTAATCAAGTTGGCCACCTATCTGGTCGATATATTCCATAGTCCGATCAGAGTTGAGGCGGGGGACTGTTGACTAGAGTTTTGATGGCTTCTCCATTCGGAGAAATTCAAGGATCTTCATTATTTCCGAGTTTACTTTTAGCCTTGTTTTGGGAAATCGGTACGAGCATATCGGGTAGATTGCAGCGTTACAGTTGAAACAGCGTAAATAAGAAATCCCATCTGTGATAGATTCATGACGTCTTCTTCGAGTGTCTTGATGGAATCCTTCTGAGTTTCTTGGAATTATATCAAGCTTTTCTTGTAACGACCAGTTCTTTATAGTATGGCAAATCCATGGACATTGAAGCATGGTAATGGACAATAAGCATGACCAGAACAACACGGTGTCGTGGTTGAGTATATTGGTAGGCCTCCGGAATTTCTTGGGTCTATATCGCCAAAGAATGTCGAACAATTGTCATTATTTGTACAATCTGTGGCATATCTGTGGAAATTGAAAAACAAAATAAATGAGGAACAATGTTTGGCGAGGATATAATGAAGTTAATACTGCGGGATTTCTCATAGACAATCTAACAAGGGTTATGTTGAAATACCAGCCTATTTGTAATTCCGTAATTATGAACAAAATTTCGTTCGAGTGCTGGCTATGTATTAATTTATCTTGCCAAAACGAAGTAGATTCACTATCTGCGAATTGATCGGCACAGTTGTTGGGAAGAAGGCAGACAGGAAAGAACCAGGGACATGCCGAAAATCAAAGCACTTTTTTCATGATGACGTAAGTTACGTGAAGATGACCAGTGCTCCATGGCCAGGTAGAGGTGGTGTACAAAATGAAGTTAGTAGTATGGTATATCGAATATCGCCATAGCAAATTGAAGCAGTCCACTGGATATTGCCAGGTACCGTTTTCTTTGAAATGAATCAATCCACTACGCAAATCACTTTGAGCTTTCCATTTTCTTTGACGGACGAACTAGCGTGGTGGCAGTCCGTGAAAATTATAACGAACAGAACCGCAATTCAGAAAATATCCACAATTCGAATCAGCGGAAACGGACTCACACACTGTGCTGTATCATCATAATGGCGCGAGTCAGTAGTTCCTATAGCAAGTATACTAGATTGTGATACGCCTTTAGATAATATTCCATAACTTCAAATCCCAAGAGTCCGGTGTGATTCATTAGGCAAAATTTGTAGAAACGGGATTCGATCTTGCACTCTTCGAACTTAAAACATTGGTTTTAATACTGATCAGAGGTGAGGACTGCAAAATTTATTTTGATAAATGTCTTCTTTTCGAACATACACTCATTAGTCGTATTTTTATTTTATTTACATATGATTTATTTCTCCTCGAGTCTGTGGAATAAGTCAGTTCATTTCGATATGTATTGTTGTCTCCCAACTTCTCTATTTTTGGCGCTGCATTGAAAACTGCAGTGGTGATGCGATACATTGCAAAATGCCAATACTGGGTCGATAGGCATCTGCCAAATGTCAAGTCCGAGAGTTCCGTTTTATTGCTGCACTGGGTTGGTATTATTCGATGTACGACCTATTTGAGTATGTTCAGCCATATGTTCACCCAGTTATTTCGGACGAGTCGAGTGCGGACTTTCTATAAACGACAGCGCTTCTCGTGCAAATCATGCTTATACGCTGGTGACTCAGACGAATATAAAATTGCATTCGTTAAACGGTGTACTATAAGCTCTGAAATGCTTGAATCCCTTCCAGTGAATTTACTCGACTTTGTCCTCATATAGTTTATTTGGAAATTTCATCTAAAGGTAAATAATGATATTCAAATTAAGAAATTATAAGGCGATGTCTTCTTTCAGAACTGAATCATACTTTGAATGAGTTTAATATTTATGGAAATGCATATTCTCCTGGAAGGAATATAACAAATTATTCTATAAATGCCACATCTGATGTCGGAATTTGTTTTCTTCGGTGATCGGAAATATAAGCTTTTCAAAAATGCGTGTATATACTTCTTGCTGGAGGGAGACAAATATTGGTGGGTGTGTAAAATTTTCTAGTCTCATAATCAATTTCTTTTCTTTCGACTTTCACTTGTTTTCAGTCTATGTGAACATAAAATATCAATTATTTTTTTAAATCCAGAAGTTATCGCATCGATGCATGTGCCTCGATATAAATGGACTGATGCCACCAACCAGTATCGGATATAAGAATCTGAAATATGCCTGTAAGGCGTTCCTGACTGAAACAGATCTCGCAGAATGTGTTGATGTTCTAGATGTTCTGACCCATCTCGAGAGGGTGGATGAACTCGCTGTGGGGAAGTACGATAGGCTGAAGCAGCTATTAACATGCGCAAAACAAGTCAATGCTGTTAGACTTGTGGAGATTCACGAACTGGATCATAGGTAAATTGATCTGAACGTTAATAGCATATTTTAGATCTGATTGTTTATGACATATTCTATTCCCTGGATATTCGACCGATATTTAATAAAATTTACTAGAGGTTGTTCTCTGATATCACGATAATATACGACGAAGGCAACAGCTTTAAACAACCAGAAGTTTACACTTGTAGCAGCAATCCATATTATTGTACTGAAATGCTGTTCTATGGATAACATAACGTTTCGTTGGAGATACTTCCCACTTTTTC
>JAVTVY010031322.1:0-125749 GCA_036873755.1 Hanleya hanleyi
TTGAAGCGTCCAGCGCTAAAATGACATTCGTGACCGTGCCAGTAACACCCGTAAAACTGAAATACAGTGGGTGTGCCTCGTACAAGGGCAAACCCATCGACGGGCAGTCGGCGATCCCCTATCCGCTTCTCCGTGGCGTTGGTCTGGTGACGAATATAAATGGCCCGTCGATAGGCTTCCCAGTCTATCCACTGGTCGGCAAGATGTTTATACGGCGTCCGTTCAGGTGTAAAATGCTCACCTTCTGACACCCAACGGGTATAATGCCCACTCGGCATAGGTTGGGCGAGCGACCACAGGTACAACGCATTGGCGTCAAAACCAATGATTTTGGCACAGGGTTTCCCACTGGGCAGTGTCGTGACGTCCTTCTCATGGTAGCGGTGGAAAATAAGACTGGGACCACCCACAATGTTCCGCTTCAGACAATCGTGCATGTCTGCATCTTTTTTTTGAATGAGCGAGAAGTAGGTTGGACAGTCTTGAAAGAGATGGCGAAGCGCCAGACCCGGTAAACTTAAACACTCTTTGAAGATGTCCACATGCATTTGGCGACGAAAGAGTTGCACCATTTTCTCGGCCGCTTCGAGAAAGGGTACGACGTCCAAATTGTTGTACCACACCAGGAAATCTCGCAACGTCTTCATGCTGTGGCAGTTCCATATCTGCTGGAGTTCGATGTAGGTGGCCTCCGGCAGAGCTTCCCCTTTCAGGTCATTGTAAAACGCTTCCCGAGGTGGTAACTGGGTGTCTTCTAAGCGGTCCAGGCTGGTCATATAGGTGTAAGGAAAGTAACCTTTGGTTTGTGCACAGTCATAGGCCTTGACCCACTGGTCATAGCTACAATTTGGAGCTAAATAGTTCCGTACATCGAGAAAATGCAGTGATGTGGTAGTGAGGGCCATGTGGTTGTTGATCTTCTTGATCACCGACTTGAGGGTATCGGACTGCGCTAAGTAAGGATAGAGAAATTCCTTGACCAGGTTCAAGTCGTATCGCCCCGAATTGAAGCCGAGCACCGGTAACTGACCTAAGTATTGAAGGAACCGTAACTTCAATTTCTCTGCATACGGTTTAGGTAATGGGACATCCTGCGACTGCAGAGGCTGGGACTGCTGGGACTCGGGCTCGGACTCGGACTCTTCATCGTCGCTGAACGCTACACCCGGTTCAGGAATGCGGTCGTCCAGCTGGGTGAGTACGTCGTCGAACTTGGCCACCAACAATTCCGTACTGGCCGCACTCACTCGCTCTAAATACTCCATCATACGGGTGATCAACTCATGGGCTTCTCCCGTGGACACGAAACACACCGGTGCAGCGTCATAGCCAGGTACATTGGATGAAATGCTGACACTGAGGGGATATGTCGCTGTGTCCACTGCGTTTTAGCCGAAAACAGGTCCATGGGCTCCAACACGGCCTCAAAATCATAGCATGCCCGGTAGGGAAAATAACGGTCCTCTTCCGGTATGATGATACCCTCATCGGCCAGTTCCTGAAAAATAGTAGGTGTATTATGATACACTCCACCCGGATAGACTCGCTTGACACTGTTGTCACAGATTTTCTCGTGGCAATGTAAGTCGTTGGAGCGATGAAACACACGATGGCATTGGGCACAACTGAAAGACTGAGCGTACAGGCTCATATTGGTAATGAGCGAAAAATGACTCACGCCATTGTCATCGAACACATTCACTTTCATCGTAGCAGCATACCGTTCTGTGGATCGACGAACCAATTCAGCCACAAAGGTGTCGTCATCCTCCCGTCGTAATCGATAAACAAAGATATTAATATCGAACAATGTTTCCACATCATCCAAATGCTTAAAGGGGACTCCACGGAAGTGCCGCTTATCCATGTCGTGCTGCTCTAGATATTCTTCCCAATAGCCATCGGCCACTGTGTCACAAGCCTGGGGGTTACACGCGTCCAGATGCACGGCCAAACACCGAAACAGACATTTCCGGTCTTTGTAGGGCCCCTTTCGTCCTGCTGTTAATCCATACAGGCCTTTTCGAAGAATCAACCACGGGGGAAGTTGTACAGGAGCACCGATCGGGTGATCTCGCATTTTCGTGACGAAAAATGTGACGTTAGTCACCATTTCCACCAACCATTGTGTATTGGGGCGTTGCAGGCGGGCCCACTCCAACGGATCTAATGTAGTGAGTTGCTCGACCACCGGCTCCAGAGAAATCGCATCCGTGATGGTGAATGGCTGGTCAAACACATACGAATTGTTACTGGGATAGAAATACCGCAGTTGGTGCGTCTCTTTGTGCCGTAAGATATACCCAAATGTGACATTCAACTTATAGGCTGTCACCTGATCTTTGAAAATGTTCTCGGCATATGTAGTGAGATACGTGAGGTCCTCCAGCCGAAAATTGTATAAGTCCAAAAGACGACGATCACGGTGAAAACAATGGCGCATGGTAGCCCAGTGTCGTTGATAAATGGCCCTGACACGTGCATCTTCAGGCAAGACTTCAACCGGAGGTGCTGCTGGGTCGAAGGGAAAATCTTCTCCACGTCTCATGCTTACTGGAAAAAAGTAAATGGATGGCTGTGCTGGCTGCGTGGCTGACTGGCTGGCTGGCTGGCTGGCTGGCTGGGAGACAGGTCAGGTAAGTCAGATTGAATACACCCTGGCCCTAAAAATCGACTCCTTTTATAACCCATTGACCTCATTTGCATATTTTCAGCGGACAACAGACCGCCATCTTGAACACGACCACCCTAACACACAAAAACAAGCCGCCATCTTGAAACACATATGCAAATGAGGGCTGGGGATCGGGAAAGTGACAGGCTGGGGATCTTGAAACACATATGCAAATGAGGGCTGGGCATCGGGAAAGTGACAGGCTGGGGATCTTGAAACACATATGCAAATGAGGGCTGGGCATCGGGAAAGTCACATGCTGGGGATCTTGAAAAGAACATATGCAAATGAGGGCTGGGGAAAAACCCATTACACACACAAACAAACCGCCATCTTGAACACGACCACCCGCCCATACTAAAACAAGCCGCCATCTTGAATCCAACGAGTGACATGCTGGGGATCTTGAAAAGAACATATGCAAATGAGGGCTGGGGAAAAACCCATTACACACACAAACAAACCGCCATCTTGAATCCAAACCACCCTCCCATACTAAAACAAGCCGCCATCTTGAATCCAAACCACCCTCCCATACTAAAACAAGCCGCCATCTTGAATCCAAACCACCCTCCCATACTAAAGCAAGCCGCCATCTTGAATCCAAACCACCCTCCCATACTAAAACAAGCCGCCATCTTGAATCCAAACCACCCTCCCATACTAAAACAAGCCGCCATCTTGAATCCAAACCACCCTCCCATACTAAAACAAGCCGCCATCTTGAATCCAAACCACCCTCCCATACTAAAACAAGCCGCCATCTTGAATCCAAACCACCCTCCCATACTAAAACAAGCCGCCATCTTGAATCCAAACCACCCTCCCATACTAAAACAAGCCGCCATCTTGAATCCAAACCACCCTCCCATACTAAAACAAGCCGCCATCTTGAATCCAAACCACCCGCCCATACTAAAACAAGCCGCCATCTTGAATATACCCAATGACCTCATTTGCATATAACTCATTTGCATAATCTCACGCATGCGCACACACATAGCCACGCCCCCAAAATAAATCCTGCGCATGCGCAGTGAGGCACTTTCTGTGACGGATGCGGGCTACCTACTACTGATCCGGATGTAAAGAATGGAAAAAAAACGATGAGTACCCGAATACAGGCCAGTACATTCATTCCTATCACCAGGCCGAAGACCCGGATGTAAAAAACATGATGTCACCCCAATAGTAGGACCCGGATATAGGTCAGACATTCCCCAGACCGAAGACCCGGATGTAAAACAATGATGTCCCCCGATAGTAGGACCCGGATGTTCTAGTACATTGCCATTCATCATACCATACCCAGAAGAGGTCACTCCCGATTCACACGGACCGAAAGTGAAGTCATACACTTACGCAGAAAAACCTGTGCACACCACTTCCGGGGGTTTTTCTGTGCATGCGCAGTGACGACCCACTGGCCGAATATGCTCTCTATATACTACTAGTGAGCAAGCAGCATCTAGTGAATAAGCACCGAGATATTGGTTTAAACAATATATTTATTCCCTCAGAGGAAATGCCTATATTAACGCCACTCCCAGACAAACAAGTTGAAAGTACAAACGGTGAGTGGAATCAAAAAAGAAAACGTGAGATTAACTTAGTGAAAATTATTCATAATAATCAGAAATGAAACTAGAGGTTCCGCTTTGACCCTTGAGTTGCCGCTCCGGCATGAAGCCTATGCTGGTTGTTTTTTTGAGCAAAAACATACGTCTCCCCCAACCTCCCACCTTGCCTTGAATGGGCACATAATTTAAGGGAAAGTGCTATAAAATGAATGTAGCAATAAGTATCTTAAACAAAGCTGCGTATCTAAAAATATTAATTACAAAGAAGCGATTTTCATTGTATATACATGTACAAGTAGATGAACGGTTGGACGGACATCGGACACGGATGAATGCATGCACACATACACTAAAACCTGATCAAATGCGGGGGCTATCCCAATGAAGCTTCCATCCAAGTTTGGTGAAATTCCATCCAATAGTGCTCAAGGTATCTTGCAGACAAAGCCTGTATATACATGTACAAGCAGATGGACGGGCGGACGGACACCGGACGAACGCATGCACACACACCAAAACCTAGTTAAATGAGGGGGCTATCCTAATGAAGCGTCCATCCAAGTTTGGTAAAATTCTGTCCCGTAGTTCTCCAGATATCTTGCAGACAAGCCATGTATATACATGTACACGTAGATGGACGGACGGACGGACACCGGACATGGATGAATGCACGCACACACACCAAAACCTAATCAAATGAGGGGGCTATCCCACTCTAGCTTCTATCCAAGTGGAGTGAGATTCCGTCCAGTAGTTCTCAAGATATCTTGCAGACAAGGCCTGTGCATACATGTACAAGTAGATGAACGGACGGACGGACACCGGACACGGATGAATGCCCGCACATACACCAAAACCTAATCAAATGAGGGGGCTATCCCAATGAAGCTTCCATCCAAGTTTGGTGAAATTCTGTCCAGTAGTTCTCCAGATATCTTGCAGACAAGCCCTGTATATACATGTACAAGTAGATGGACGGACGGACGGACACCGGACATGGACGAATGCACGCACACACACACCAAAACATAATCAAATGAGGGGGCTATCCCACTGAAGCTTCCATCCAAGTGTGGTGAAATTCCGTCCAGTAGTTCTCAAGATATCTTGCAGACAAGGCCTGTATATACATGTACAAGTAGATGGACGGACGGACGGACACGGATGAACGCATGCACACAAACCAAGACCTAGTCAAATGAGGGGGCTATCCCAATGAAGCTTTCATCCAAGTTTGGTGAAATTCCATCTAGTAGTTCTCCAGATATCTTGCAGACAAGCCCTGTATATACATGTACAAGTAGATGGACGGACGGACGGACACCGGACACGAATGAATGCACCCACATACACCAAAACATAATCAAATGAGGGGGCTATCCCAATGAAGCTTCCATCCAAGTTTGGTGAAATTCCATCCAGTAGTTCTCAAGATATCTTGCAGACAAGGCCTGTATATACATGTACAAGTAGATGGACGGACGGACGGACACGGATGAACGCATGCACACACACCAACACCTAGTCAAATGAGGGGGCTATCCTAATGAAGCTTCCATCCAAGTTTGGTGAAATTCTGTCCAGTAGTTCTCCAGATATCTTGCAGACAAGCCCTGTATATACATGTACAAGTAGATGGACGGACGGACGGACACCGGACATGGATGAATGCACGCACACACACCAAAATCTAATCAAATGAGGGGACTATCCCACTAAAGCTTCCATCCAAGTGGGGTGAAATTCCGTCCAGTAGTTCTCAAGATATCTTGCAGACAAGGCCTGTATATACATGTACAATTAGATGGACGGACGGACGGACACCAGACACGGATGAATGCACGCACATACACCAATACCTAATCAAATGAGGGGGCTATCCCAATGAAGCTTCCATCCAAGTTTGGTGAAATTCCATCCAGTAGTTCTCAAGATATCTTGCAGACAAGGCAAGGGGACGGACAGACATCCATCCAGACATCCAGACAGACAGACAGACAGCACAAACACTAGATGTCTCCCCCCAACATAGTTGGGGGAGACATAATAAATTTGTAATAATATGTGGAAAAAGGGAAGAAAAACATTTGTATACAATTACATGAAGTAAACAATCTGATATATACAATTTGCTGCTCTCAGAATTAACAATATATATATTTCTGCGAATTATCAGACCATATACAAAAATCAAGTGTACTATTACGATTATATATACTTTGTTACAAAAGAATTATGCTCACATAAGTTTTCATTAGAATAGTAAGTAGACTTAAATAAATAATATATTAATATATATATACGATTTAGGTTTCCGAATAAAAGGGTTCCGATATCATTTAGTAATTGAATTATTTGGTTTCTAATTGGTGTATAACGTAGACCGAGATATTAGTGTGACACCAAAGATTAATATCCTTCAGTTTCACCAGTACGATTTACCGATATACAACAAGAAAAATAATTCAGACAGAAGATTGTAAGTGAACTGTTTTGTTGGAGACTAGCAAAGGGAAAAGTCGGATCTGTTGTGTCGATTTCATATTGTAACATCGTTGCAGTCTCATTGTTTTGACTTATCGGAATCTGTGATGTATTAGATGTGCTTTAAACAACGAAGAGGTCGTTACAACATCAACAACAACATTATGGACCAAAAACAAACTCTGGAGGAAAAGCGGGCCATATTTTCTACAATATTTTATACATATGATCAACTCTGATTTTTATTTTAAAGTTGCATTTTACTGAAAGGCTTTCAATCTAAAAGAAGCATCTGTAGAAAAAATGTGCATTTGCCAAGAACCAAAATTTATCCTGAAAAGTTTATAAATTAATTCAAAGATTGTTCTTTCAGAGAAAATGTATACTCAATAAAACTCTTCTACTGAGCAGATTTAAAATGCGCATTCGTGATTCTGTCACGAAATTTAGTGATTCCGACAAGGACTTTTTCAATACCGAACTCTTCAAATTTTAGAAGTACCTTCGAAAATACATAACTGACGTGGTAGAGGGAGCATATTTAAAATCTAGCTGTACACTTAGTAATAGAGAAAATGTATTTAAAGTTCAGTTGTCCTTTGATCTTTAACTTTTGAGTTGATATTTTTGAACGTATCTCTCCTTAGAGGGGGAGGATTGTAGAGGTGAATGTTAAACAATAAGGCGTATAACAGCGATGAATACACGGTACACTTTAGTTTGAAGAGCCCCGGCGTCAGTTTCTTAAAGGTGTTTTCGTTTAACCAGCGATCATATTATACATATTACTACTCATGCTGATGCGATGGAAGTTGCCAGACAGGAAAACTTACAACAGTCATACATTCAAATACTACCTCAAATCGGAAAAACAATCCTGGCTATCTATGAAAGGTATAGCCTGCTTTCGCTTGAAATGAAAGGTGACCCAACGCATAGGTCCATCATAAAGACTAATCGTCACTTGGAAGATTGCATGGAGCTACCGCCCTCTGGGGAGCTGTCAAATGCGCAAACATCTGTTCCAGGATTTTTGCCGTTCCACGACGCTTAGGACGAACGGACAAGAGCGACCATGGCCGAACATTGACACAACACGAAATGGCGCCCTTTGATTGGACAAGAGCAGCAGCGAATACGTCTGACGGACAAAAGCGAACATGCGTCAACACAGATGCAACACTAAATGGCGGCTTCCGATTTGACAAAAGCAGCCTACCATACTTGAATTGTAAACACACCCAAATGCGCCTCCTCCAGCAGGGGTGTGGTGTCATGGTGGAGGAAATGAACTACATGGAAACGTGTGAACTTTGTGGAACTTTCTATCTCTTTTTCATCCGATTGCTTCAGGATTGTCCGACGACGGTTAGGACAAACGGACAAGAACGGCCATGGCCGAAGTTTGACACAACACCAAATGGAGGCTTCTGGTTGGTCAAGAGCAGTGGAAAATACGTCTAACCGACAAGAGTGAACATGCCTGAAGACAGAAGCAACAACAAATGGCGGCATCTGATTGAAAGAAGATGTGTCTGATTCATACCATACTTGAATTGTAACTACACTCAACACAGCTCCCCAAGCGTGGATGTAATATGGAGGAGGGGATAATAAACTTTCTGGAAACCTGTGAACGTGCTGGTCGTTTTTTCTCTTTTTCATCTGAATGCATCAACACATTAAGACATTAAAGGTTATGCGTAGATGTATATGCAGGTGCTGTTACTCCCCAGAGTTAGGGCGTCAATGCTACAAGGCCGACCTAACTCACTCACTCGTAACTCATTCACTCATTACTTCACTCACCCACAGGTAACTCTACTAGGGGTCAGGCGGAATTGCATTACCCCCACACACACACCCAGTGCGCATGCGCCTCTCACCCACATTCGAAATCCACTTGCTAAGAGCTTCAAGAGTATATGCTGCCCATTTGGACCACGGATGGTCCACCTAGATTCCAAATCGTCCACGCAAATCCACTTTTCACTATTCAACGACTGCGCATGGGCAGATTAACCTCACTTTCACAAAAACAACGACCCTACCCTGACTCTACCCCACGAGCGCTTCGGAACGAGACCGAACTCTGCCCATTTGCACCACGGATGTTCCACCTCTAACTCAAATCGTTCACTCAAACGTCGGTTTTCAACTAACGAGTCCGAGACCCCCCATCGGACGCTACAGCCTGAGACAGAAAAAACACACAACCACACTCCATAGTTTACTCTGCAAAAAATGACCACATATACTCAAAATCTCCCACCTCAAATGAATTTTTCATACTGCAGCTCGTCTACTCATGTGCAGATTGACAGTACTTCCACTAACAATTACCCCAGTCATTATTGCCCCTCACACGGCCCATTTCTATAACGGATGGGTCACCCTGGTGTCATTGCGTCCCCCCCCCTCCCCCGAACTTTCTGACATATTCATATAGAAAGGGCTGTTCGAGACATGTTGACAAATTCCGACAGATGGCACAACCAGATCTCCTAACAGGATAAAGGATAAAGGTGGAGTTATCGCCCCCTGATATACTTTCAGACCCACTTGTCCTGATATGTTAAAGGGCATTAAAGGCCTGAACAATCTCGGACATCCATGAGCGGACAAGGCCACCTGACTTTTCATTACTTCATCACCCATGGTAATCTACTGGGGCAGGCGGAATCAATTATCCCCCCCCCCCACACATGACCCAGTGCGCATGCGTTCTCACCACATTCGAAACACTTGCTAAGATGCTTCAAGATATATGCTGCCATTTGGACACGGATGGTCCACCTAGTTAATTAAGAAATCTAAATAACTTACACATTCAACGTAAAAGCATAGCAGGAATAAATCAGTTTCACAAAAACAACGACCCTAGTAGACATACCCTACGAGGCTTCGGAACAGATAAACATGGGGTACAGTGGGGGACATGGGGTACAATGGGGGACATGGGGTACAGTGAGACATGGGGCACAGTGGGGGGCATGGGGTACAGTGGGACATGGGGCACAGTGGGACATGGGGTAAAGTGGGGAACATGCGGTACAGTGGGACATGGGGAACAGTGAGGGACATGGGGTACAGTGGGAGGACACGGGATACAGTGGGACATGGGGAACAGTGGGGGACATGGGTACAGTGAAGGATATGAGGTACAGTGGGGGACATGGGGGACATGGAGTACAGTGGGAAATGGGGCACATTGGGATATGGTGTACAGTGGGGCATGGGGTACAGTGGGGAAACATGGGGTACAGTGGGGACATGGGATACAGTGAGACATGGGGCACAGTGGGGCATGGGGTACAGTGGGACATAGGGCACAGTGGGACATGGGGTACAGTGGGAGACATGGGGTATAGTGGGACATGGGCACAGTGGTGCATGGGGTACAGTGGGGGACATGGAGTACAGTGGGACATGGGGTACAGTGGGGGACATGGGGTACAGTCGAAGACATGGGGTACAGTTGGGGACAGGGTTACAGTGGGGAAATGGGGTACAGTGGGACATGGGTACAGTGGGGGACATGGGGTAAAGTGGAGGACGTCGAGTACCGTGAGGGACATTGGGTACAGTGGGACATGGGGGACGTGGGGAATGGGGTACATTGGGGGGCATGGGGTACAGTGGGGGGAGACATGAAGTACAGTGGGGCATGGGGTACAGTGGGACATGGGGTACAGTGCAGGACATGGGTACAGTGGGGACATGGGGTACAGTGGGGGACGTGGGATACAGTGGGGAACATGAGGCACAGTGGGCCATGGGTTACAGTGGGGGACATGGGGTACAGTGGAGGATATGAAGTACCGTGAGGGAAATGGGGTACAGTGGGACATGGGGCACAGTGGGGAATGGAGTTCAGTGGGGGACATGCGGTACAATGGGGGGGGACATGAAGTACAGTGGGGCATGGGGCACAGTGAGACATGGGGTACAGTGGGGGGAAATGTGGTAGCGTGGGGGACATGGGGAACAGTGGGGGGACATGGGGTACAGTGGGGGACATGAGGTAGAGTGGGGAATGGGGTACAGTGGGGGACATGGGGTACAGTGGGGGACATGAAGTACAGTGGGACATGGGACACAGTGAGACATGGGGCACAGTGGGGGACATGGGGTGCAGTGGAGGACATGGGGTACAGTGGGGGACATGGGATACAGTGGGAGGCATGGGGCACAGTGGGACATGGGGTACAGTGGGGGACATGGGGTACAGTGGAGGACATGGAGTACCGTGAGGGACATGGGGTACAGTGTGGCATGGTCACAGTGGGGAATGGGAGACATGGGGTACAGTGTGGGGGGACATGGGGTACAGTGGGGCATGGGGCACAGTTGGGGACATGGGGTACAGTGGGGGACATGGGGTACAGTGGGGGACATGGGGTGGCCAATGGGGCATGGGGTACAGGACATGGGACACAGTGGGACATGGGGTACAGGGGGACATGGGGGCAACAGTGGCCATGGGCGTTAGTGGGGACATGGGGTACAGTGGAGGATATGAAGTACCGTGAGGGAAATGGGGTACAGGGACATGGGGCACAGGAAATGGAGTTCAGTGGGGGACATGCGGTACAATGGGGGGACATGGAAGCAAGCCAGTGGGCATGGGGCACAGTGAGACATGGGGTACAGTGGGGAAATGTGGTAGCGTGGGGACATGGGGAACAGTGGGGACATGGGGTACAGTGGGGGACATGAGGTGAGTGGGGAATGGGGTACAGTGGGGGACATGGGGTACAGTAGGACATGAAGTACAGTGGGGCATGGGACACAGTGAGACATGGGGCACAGTGGGGGACATGGGGTGCAGTGGAGGACATGGGGTACAGTGGGGGACATGGGATACAGTGGGAGGCATGGGGCACAGTGGGACATGGGGTACAGTGGGGGACATGGGGTACAGTGGAGGACATGGAGTACCGTGAGGGACATGGGGTACAGTGTGGCATGGTCACAGTGGGGAATGGGAGACATGGGGTACAGTGTGGGGGGACATGGGGTACAGTGGGGCATGGGGCACAGTTGGGGACATGGGGTACAGTGGGGGACATGGGGTACAGTGGGGGACATGGGGTACAATGGGGGCATGGGGTACAGTGGGACATGGGACACAGTGGGACATGGGGTACAGTGGGGGGACATGGGGTACAGTGGGGGCATGGGGTACAGTGGGGGACATGGGGTACAGTGGAACATGGGGTACGGTGGGACATGAAGTACAGTGGGGGGGCATGGGGTACAGTGGGGTGATATGGGGTACAGTGGGGGACATGGGGTACAGTGTGGGGACATGGGATACAGTGGGACATGGGGTACAGTGGGGGGACATGGAGTACAGTGGGGACACGGGGAACAGTGGGGGACATGGGGAACAGTGGGACATGGGGTACAGTGGGGGACACGGGGTACAGTGACACATCGGGTACATTGTGGGACATGGGGCACAGCTGGGCCTGGGGCACAGTGGGGCATAAGGCACAGTGAGACAAACAATCTAAATCTTATGTTAAGTACAGGACTCGCATAACATCATTATCAGCAGAAAGGTACCATTACCATACAACACCTACATTGTCTATAAGTAAAAACTATCAGTGGTACAAAATTAGGGGCAATAAACTCTTCTTGAACAGTCCAAGTAAATTTTCAGGACCGATAATACTTTGTTTTCTATGGTACTTCTTTGCTATTTTGGCACTATTGACTTTAGAATATCAAACCGGGTCTCCGGGTCTACCGACCAACCCCTTCCACGGGATGTTTCAGGAGTAGTGTTTGATTGGTCAACCGATAGCCGTCAACCCGTTTAGTGTGTTCTCATGAACAACTCACGTGCTCAAGAAGAGGATTTTTTTTTTTTTTTTTTTTTTTTTTTGACAAATTTACAATCACACCACGAGAACTTCCATGGCTTTTCACATGTGTTTTTTAGTCTTTATCAAGATTACATTTACGGCAGACATATGATCACATGGAAAACTTTTGTTCGGCTTTCCGCCAGTGCCTGCTCTCAAATGTCCAGCAAGACCACATTTTAAAGCATCCATATGACTTTTCATCATTGTGTGTTCGCAAATGCTTCTCAACATTATACTTATGTGCACATATCATATAGAGAATATTTGTATGGCTTTTCATGAGTTTGTATCAAGATCTTCGCCAGCTTGTGTTCACATATGTCATTCAAGATGACACTTTCGAGCGGTAATAATATTCATACGGGGGGGGGGGGGGCATTTATATGGCTTTTCGCCGATGTGGGCTCTCATATGTGCGACGAGAGAACCGCTTCGAGCAAACCTGTGTTCACACACAAGAGCAGCTATATGGCTTTTCCCCAGTATGTGTTCTCATCTGTCTAGTAAACTGACCTTTTTGACAAGCACTATACTCGCATTGAGGACAATTGTATGGCTTTTCACCAGTGTGAGTTCTCATATGTCCACCCAAATTACTCTTTTGAGCAGTACTAAAATCACACTGGTGGTATTTGTATGACTTTTCACCAGTGTGTGTTCTCATATGTCCACTCAGACTACTTTTTGAGTTGTACTAAAATCACACTGGGGCGAGGGGGGACATTTGTATGGTTTTTCACCAGTGTGTGTTTTCATATGTCCACCCAGATTACTTTTTGAGCAGTACTAAAATCACACTGGGGGTATTTGTATGACTTTTCACCAGTGTGTGTTTGCATATGTCCACCCAGACTACTTTATTGAGCAGTGCTAAAATCACGCTGGGGGCATTTCTATGGCTTTTCACCAGTGTGTGTTCTCATATGTCCACACAGTCTACTTTTTGAGCAGTACTAAAATCACACTGGGGGCATTTGTATGGCTTTTCACCAGTGTGTGTTCTCATATGTCTACCTAGATTACTTTTTTGAGCAGTACTAAAATCACACTGGGGGCACTTGTATGGCTTTTCACCAGTGTGTGTCCTCATATGTCTGGCAAGCGTACTGCCAGCTGCATACCTATTGTAACATAGAAAACATTTGTATGGCTTTTCACCAGTGTGTGTTCTCATATGCGAGTAAAGAGTACTGCTGTACGCAAACTTGGTGTCACATAAAGTACATTTGCATGGCTTCTCCCCGGTATGTATTCTCATATCTTCCGCAAGACTACCTTTCTGCGCAGCACTATAATCACACTGGGTGCATTTGTATGGTTTTTCGAAGACGTGGGTTCTCATATGTGCGACGAGAGAACCGCTTTCAGCAAACCTGTGATCACACAAAGAGCAATTGTATGACTTTTCCTCAGTTTGTATTCTCATATGCCTAGAAACTTGACCTTTTCGATAAGCACTATGCTCGCATAGGGGGCATTTGCATGGCTTTTCACCAGTGTGTGCTAGCATATGCTGCTCAACTTTACTGCTGTGTGCATACCCTTTGTCACATAGAGTACATTTGTGTGGCTTTTCACCAGTATGTTTCTCATATGTTCATTCAGATTACCTTTTCGAGCAGTACAATAATCACATTGGCGGCATTTGTATGGCTTTTCACCAGTGTGTGTTCTCATATGCATGTCAAGAGTACTGCGCTGTGCATACCCCTTGTAACATAGAGAACACCTGTATGGCTTTTCACCGGTCCGGTGTGCATTTGTATGGTTTTTCACCAGTGTGTGTTTTCATATGTCCACCCAGATTACTTTTTGAGCAGTACTAAAATCACACTGGGGGCATTTGTATGGCTTTTCACCAGTGTGTGTTTGCATATGTCCACCCAGACTACTTTTTTGAGCAGTGCTAAAATTACGCTGGGGGCATTTGTATGGCTTTTCACCAGTGTGTGTTCTCATATGTCCACACAGTCTACTTTTTGAGCAGTACTAAAATCACACTGGGGGCATTTGTATGGCTTTTCACCAGTGTGTGTTCTCATATGTCTACCTAGATTACTTTTTTGAGCAGTACTAAAATCACACTGGGGGCACTTGTATGGCTTTTCACCAGTGTGTGTCCTCATATGCCTGGCAAGCGTACTGCCAGCTGCATACCTATTGTAACATAGAAAACATTTGTATGGCTTTTCACCAGTGTGTGTTCTCATATGCGGGTAAAGAGTACTGCTGTACGCAAACTTGGTGTCACATAAAGTACATTTGTATGGCTTCTCCCCGGTATGTATTCTCATATCTTCCGCAAGACTACCTTTCTGCGCAGCACTATAATCACACTGGGTGCATTTGTATGGCTTTTCGCCGGTGTGGGTTCTCATATGTGCGACGAGAGAACCGCTTTCAGCAAACCTGTGATCACACAAAGAGCAATTGTATGACTTTTCCTCAGTTTGTATTCTCATATGCCTAGAAACTTGACCTTTTCGATAAGCACTATGCTCGCATAGGGGGCATTTGCATGGCTTTTCACCAGTGTGTGCTAGCATATGCTGCTCAACTTTACTGCTGTGTGCATACCCTTTGTCACATAGAGTACATTTGTGTGGCTTTTCACCAGTATGTTTTCTCATATGTTCATTCAGATTACCTTTTCGAGCAGTACAATAATCACATTGGCGGCATTTGTATGGCTTTTCACCAGTGTGTGTTCTCATATGCATGTCAAGAGTACTGCGCTGTGCATACCCCTTGTAACATAGAGAACACCTGTATGGCTTTTCACCGGTCCGGTGTGCATTTGTATGGTTTTTCACCAGTGTGTGTTTTCATATGTCCACCCAGATTACTTTTTGAGCAGTACTAAAATCACACTGGGGGCATTTGTATGGCTTTTCACCAGTGTGTGTTTGCATATGTCCACCCAGACTACTTTTTTGAGCAGTGCTAAAATTACGCTGGGGGCATTTGTATGGCTTTTCACCAGTGTGTGTTCTCATATGTCCACACAGTCTACTTTTTGAGCAGTACTAAAATCACACTGGGGGCATTTGTATGGCTTTTCACCAGTGTGTGTTCTCATATGTCTACCTAGATTACTTTTTTGAGCAGTACTAAAATCACACTGGGGGCACTTGTATGGCTTTTCACCAGTGTGTGTCCTCATATGCCTGGCAAGCGTACTGCCAGCTGCATACCTATTGTAACATAGAAAACATTTGTATGGCTTTTCACCAGTGTGTGTTCTCATATGCGGGTAAAGAGTACTGCTGTACGCAAACTTGGTGTCACATAAAGTACATTTGTATGGCTTCTCCCCGGTATGTATTCTCATATCTTCCGCAAGACTACCTTTCTGCGCAGCACTATAATCACACTGGGTGCATTTGTATGGCTTTTCGCCGGTGTGGGTTCTCATATGTGCGACGAGAGAACCGCTTTCAGCAAACCTGTGATCACACAAAGAACAATTGTATGACTTTTCCTCAGTTTGTATTCTCATATGCCTAGAAACTTGACCTTTTTGATAAGCACTATGCTCGCATAGGGGGCATTTGCATGGCTTTTCACCAGTGTGTGCTAGCATATGCTGCTCAACTTTACTGCTGTGTGCATACCCTTTGTCACATAGAGTACATTTGTGTGGCTTTTCACCAGTATGTTTTCTCATATGTTCATTCAGATTACCTTTTCGAGCAGTACAATAATCACATTGGCGGCATTTGTATGGCTTTTCACCAGTGTGTGTTCTCATATGCATGTCAAGAGTACTGCGCTGTGCATACCCCTTGTAACATAGAGAACACCTGTATGGCTTTTCACCGGTGTGTGTTGTCATATGCGTGTCACGACTGCTGCGTTGCGCATACCAGGTGTCGCATACAGTACATTTATATGGCTTTTCCCCGGTATGAGTTCTCATATGTCCACCCAGACTACCTTTTCGAGCAGTACTATAATCACACTGGGTGCATTTGTATGGCTTTTCACCAGTGTGTGTTTTCATATGCCTGTCAAGAGTACTGCTTTGTGCATACCTAATGTAACATAGAAAACATTTGTATGGCTTTTCACCAGTGTGGGTTCTCATATGTATTTTAAGGCTACCTTTGGTAGCAGTTCTATAATCACACTGGATGCATTTGTATGGCTTTTCACCAGTGTGTGTCCGCATATGTCCTTGAAGGCTACCTTTGTTAGCTGTACAATAATCACACTGGGTGCATTTGTATGGCTTTTCACCAGTATGGGTTCGCATATGTCCCTTAAGGCTGCCTTTATGAGCAGTTCTATAATCACATTGGGTGCATTTGTATGGCTTTTCACCAGTGTGTGTTCGCATATGCTTGCCAAGAGTACTGCTGTGTGCATATCTGTTGTCACACAGAGTGTGATTGTGTGACTTTTTACCAGTGTGTTTTCTCCTATGTATAGCAAGTGTAAATCTCGATGCAGACCTATAGTCACACTGTCCACATCTGTATGGCTTCTTCCCAGTGTGACTTCTCACGTGTGAGATAAGATAAGCTTGTTGTGTAGCCCTATACCAGCAACGTGAACATCTGTATGCCATTATTCCAGTATGTGTTCTCATCTGTTTAAGGACATTACGTTTATAGGCAGGCTGATAATATTATGTTTTTGTCACCAGTTTACGTTATCAAATGATCCGAGAGGAAGATCTTTGTTGAGAATCTATCGTCACTTGTTCGTCTCTTGTTTTGTGTATTTTCTCATAATCCGGGTATCTGTACATTTGTCATCAACCTCGTGTCTCTTTGCAGCTTTGGAAACCGACGTGATCTCCCCATTCTCTGATACTCTAAACACACCTCTGTCATTTAGGACTCCATACCCATTCGTCTTTAATTCAGCAGGTGCTCGGTTCTGATATACCTATACCGAGATCTCGTCTAATCTTTCCCTTGATGACTGTAGCTGGGTTTCATAGACATCATAATCGACCTAAAAGGTAAAATAAAGAGCAAACGTAAATTGCGATTTCGGTCTGATATGTATTAGGGAAAAATAAGAAAACTTGTCTTTGATTCATCTACCTCTTAATAAGAAAACTTGTCCTCGGATTGTCTACTTTCATATAAGAAATACACGAATTTATTTCAATTCAATTAAATTTCAGAAAATTTCAGGTCTGTGATGAAACAAAAAAACAAATACATGTATAACATATTTTATAGAACAGACGTGACTAATAAAGTAATCTTTGTCGGTGTTTAAACCCAATAGGTCTTGTTTTATCCCATAACAGAGGCATAAAAATACATGTATCTATTAATAGCGGTGAACACAAACGTTATACGTATTCACCTATATTTTCTCAAGCATTTTTCATTGTTTTGACATGAACAATATAATATGAAGATATATGCAGCCCAGTGCGCATCAAGGTTAAACAAACGCTCTACATATACAATGGACTGCGTATACAACACTGGCACAACATCCCAATCAGATGTTCAGTAAATGACTTTTCACCTTTAACTTGAATAAACACATTGACATTGTATATTTTAGTATACGGAGCAGATTATTCAATTCACGGGGACTTTTTTATATTTTCAGTGAATAGTAAGTCCGAGGTTACCATTGGCGTTTCTTGTAGAGGATAGATGGAACTTCATAAATGCACCTGGACATTGAGCGAACGAAACGGACGAGGTATCTGTGATATGCATACATTTCTCAGCTAATAGGAAATAACAAAACAATGAAATCTCGATACTAGTGTTCTGGATCCATGAAAAGAACACTCAATGTACGACGATGTGTATGATAAACGAGTTGACCTTTGGACTATTGAATGGGTGATCACAGAGCGGCCAGAGCCGCTATAGTTCCAGCACTTCCGGTCACGTGACACATCTATATTTATATCACGGAGAAGTGAATGCGAAATGAATGCCAGGGGTGGACTTTTCGGGGTCCAGGTGAGCCATCCGTGGTCAAGATAAGTCGTGTATGATATCATTTTACTGAGGTGGTTGTTATTGGATGTCACCTCAATATCACGGAAGTGACATCATCACGGAAAGGGATGACATTACTTTGAATGATGTCATTACCGGATGTAACGTCATCGTGCACATGTACGCTCACCTGGTGGAGTTGTCGGTACCCTTGTACACCATATAAAGTCTTGGCACCAGGTGATGACGTCACCTCCACCGATGATGCGAATTCCGGTGATGACATGTCACATCACTTCCACCAAGGGTCAAGTGTCAATGGTCAAAACCCGAGGGTGTGACTAGAAGGTCGACAAGCGGGCAGTCAAGTTACGGAGTTAAGACGTAAAGTTCAGGTGTGATGACGGGCGGGCGTCACTTCCACATGGAATATCATGTGATCATTCAAAAGATCAGAGCTTCTGCGTTATTTCACCAGGGTGTCAATGCTTTAAGCTAGGCGTTGGTGGGCGGGCATTAGTTTGTCAAGCTCAAAAAAGCAAGCGTATCAAAAAGACGCGCACAGTGGACATTCAATCGTCAACATGAGTTATACAAGCCCTGAGTCCGAATGCAAATTTACCGGACGCTATAGTACAAACCTCCGAACCGCAGAACTATAGTAGATGTACTGCAATATGATGCAAGAAATTGGGTTAATTCTGCTCTTTGAGGTAAAAGCATGGAACTTGGCACATTTATATTATTCGATCGGCTGAATAAATTTTGCTATGGGCCCACTTGAAATTATTCCAAGGAGGTCATTGCGCTATAGAAAAATCTTAAAAGTTCCAAGATGGCTGCGTTAATGACATCACCGTAACGTCAGTATATATAAAGGGCATATTTTCCCGGCGTATACAATCGCCGCTAACAATAGTGTATTATTTAACATGACAGAGAGGTAGATTGTAGTAGGGAATGTGCATCTGGAACCTGCGGCCCAGCCGCTAACATTAGTGTATTATTTAACATGACAGAGAGGTAGACATGTCCGGAAATATTATGTCCGGTCATCTGCGGCTCTCTCCGGTAGAATATATAGCCTTTATCTGCCCTTCCGAAGCACCCATGGAATGCACAGGGTCCCCGACAATATTGTCATTTATTTGCCTATCTTAAATGGCCAGTGGGGAACACTCAGTTTCTCCATACAGTGGGAGAATGGAAAAGGTCTCAGCAGTAATTGAAACCCGGGTCGCTTTATCTAGAGTCAGACACGTTATCCATTACACCACGAGTCATATGCTACAAACCAAGGTTGAAAATAGCATGTATATGTCTACCACTATCAATACAATACAATACAATACGTTTATTGCACGACTCGTAAAATGGTACAAGTATGGCAAACAATATAATTACTATGGTACTATAGTAACGTAGTAATTATTAGTTAGTATGGTTTTAACCAACAGTGTGAGTTAGTAATAATTCTAGGAAAATCCTAGAAAATAACATAGGAGTTGCCGGTGTGTTGATGTAGAAACTCTAATTAAGAAGTGTCCAGCCAGTTTTTTGATGGAGGATTAAGGCGAAGCCTTGACTGGTACATTTGGTGTACCAGGCTTGCTATTTTTGAAGCATCGTTTCTGTGGGGATTTAATATAGATTTAACTTTTATAATTTCCGGATGGTGTGGGAGTCGGTTACTGTGGTTAATTTGGTTTATATAATCTCTGTGTTTGTTATGTCGAGGACAGTATAGCAAGAGGTGTACTTCATCTTCTACTACATTTTGGGTACAGTGGCGACAGATCCGGTCACACCTTGGGGTGTTTTTATACCTATCGGTCTCTATTTCGAGTTTGTGACAGCTGATTCGTAGTTTTGTTATTGTTCGTCTATGATCTGGGTTGTGTATATTTTCTAGGTAATCCTGCAATTTGTATTCTTCATATATGGTTGAGAGGAGTCAGTTTACCAGATTGCGTGTGTTCTTGAACTTTTTTGAGGAAATAGATTTCGTAGTCTTGCTCCAGCTGCAATTTCATTTGGTGGTAGTATCTATTCTTCTGAAACATAGTCATGTTTTTTATATCACCAGTTGCCAAGTTCGCCGCATCCTTGAACTTGGCAACTGTTGTTTTCCAGTTCTGGTTACCAGAGGCATAAGCATCTTCAAGAAGTGTATTTTGTGTGTTTTTGAGTCGGTCGTCGTATTGCAGAGCAGCCATGAGGATGTCGAAGTGAAGGGGGAAAAATCCAAGTTCTGCTCGGCATGTAAGGGAATGTGTCCGACGAGAAGATCCGAGGGCCATTTTACAAAATTTTAGTTGAATTTGTTCTGAATGTGTTTTATTTAGTTTTTCAATGCTAATCCAGAAGTTTTGTGTGTTCTTCAGCAGTTTTTCCTCTAATCCCCATATTTCACAGTTATACATAGAATAGGCTTAATTAAGGACTGGAAGAGTTTAACTTGGATGTTCACTATTATTTGATACTTTCCGTATTTAATATAATGCCTTCTGAGCTCTTTGCTTTAAATCAAGTGCAGTGTCTGTGAACTGGCCTTTGTCGTTCAAAGTAGTCCCAAGATATATCGGTAGGATTGAACTATTTGAAGTGTTGTATCACCTATCTGGAAAATAGGAGATAAGTTTTTCTTCCGTTTTCGCTGTTGTAGAATCATTACTTTAGTTTTATCAGTATTTATGTTGAGATGCCAGGTGCTACAGTATAGTTTTAGTTGATTAAGGCTACTTTGCAAACCACCCTCAGATTTCGACATTATCACCAAATCATCTGCATACATTAGGTGTGATATAGCCTTTTTATGTAATAAGGGCGAGTCATTTTCCGTGTGGTTGAACTGGAGGTCATGAACGAATACGTTAAAGAGGGTAGGACTGAGGTTGTCTCCCTGACGGATTCCCACCAAGCTTTCCAATTTAGGTGAGAGCGGGTTGTTTTGCTTAACTTGAAGTTCTGTTTTTGTGTGCATGTCTTTAATGAGTTTGTAGAATTTTCCACGAACTCCTATTCGAAGGAACTTCAAGAACAAACCGTTTTGCCAAACCGAGTCGAATGCCTGCTTAAAATCGACAAAACAGAAGAACAATTGTTTCTTTTTCTTGACATAATTATCTATAAGTGTAGAAATAATGTAAAGATTGTCTGTTGTTCGACGATCTGGACGGAAGCCAGCTTGTTCTTCTGGAAGGATGTTACTTTCTTCCAGAAAGTTTGAAAGTCTGTTATTAAGGAGTTTAGTGAAAAGTTTGCCGAGATATGTTCAGGATAGTGATTCCCCTATAATTTGATACCTCTCCTTTGGCGCCTTTTTTATGAACTGGAACTATGTAGCCCTGGGTCCACATCGATGGGAAAATTCCAGCCTGCAGGATACAATTAAACAATTTGGTGATAGGAGAAAGAAGAGACAGTTGCCCGTATTTTAACATTTCATTTGTTAGCCTATCAGGACCAGTTGATTTGTTATTTTTTAGAGTTTTAATAGCCGCCTTTATTTCGCTTAAGGATATTGGCTCATAAAGATGGTTATTTTCATGGTCAGACTGTTCTAGGGTATTTATTTCCTCTTTCACTTCACCATCGGTACAGTTTGACTGATTTTGGTGGTTAATGGTGTCAAAATGTTTGTAAATTCAGAAAGAGGTGGGCCAGATGCGGGATTCAATGTATCGATATTCTCGAGTGATTGTATAAGGGTCCAAAATTCTTCACTGTTGGTGCTGCTCAGATTTCTTAAATTATCAATGATAGTTTGTTTGTATGTCTTCTGTTTTCTTTTTACGAGTTTCTGGTAGTCTTTTTTAGTTTTATTGTACGACTGTCGGAGTTGTGGATTCCAGGGATTACTGGAGAGTTGTTTGCCTAATCTGATCACTAGTTTACGAGTATCTCTGCAGTCTTGGTCAAAATACGGTTTCGACTTTCGTCGTTTTTTATGGCGTTTGGGGTTAGAGTTCAGTAGTCCGAAGGAGCATGGGTTGAGTGACGAGATTGATTTGAGGAATATATCAGTGAGTTGGCTATTAGCTTCGTCAATATTCAGTTGAGTGGCTGGGATATCCTTTGTCATGAAGTCGGAAATAGGGGTTATTGCATCTTGTGATACTAGTGAAAGTTGATAGTGATATTGGTTTTCAGAAGTGAGCTTAGGTAAGCGCGGGGGCACTGGAAATATTTCTATAGGATTAGCATGTTGTTGTCTGTCAACACAGTAGTCAAGGTTACATGTAATTTGGCAATGCCTTGAGATAAATAAATTAGGGGTTTGATTTGCATGCACCAAATAGAGGGGAGTAGTGCTTCGCTACAGGTGAACAAGTCGAGAGCACTACTTCCTCTGCAGTCATGGTATGTATAATTTCCAAGGGTGTCACCAGGAGTTCAGCCATTGAGGATACGCATCTGCGAAGAAACGCATAAGGAAAGAAGTTGTCTCCCATGTCTCAGGACCGGACCATGCAAATTTAAATTATTTCTGAACAACTGGGAATCAGAGACGTAGTCCTCAGGAAGACCTATATATTCACTTGAATCGTTTGCTATGAAATCTTGCATCCCTTTTAATCGGGAGTTGAAGTCTCCCATGAGAAGGACATCTTCTTCGGAACTGAATTTGGTTAAATTATCTTCTAACTGAGCAAACTGATCATCAAAATAGGACGAGTCACCCGGGGGAATATAACAGGTAGAGATAAATAGATCTCTCCTAGAACCCAGAAACTTGGAGTCTTACTTAATCCAGATTGAGTCTGGTGTCTTCAGTGATGTGTATAGAGCTTGGTGAACACACTTTCTATACAGGAGGATTATCCCACCAGCTTTCCTACCGGCTGCACACTTCCTACCCCTCGCTGGTACAAAAATATATCTAAAGTCCTGGAGATGTGGTCAATGTTGAACATAATGGGAAATTTACTCCTGGTCATTGCGGTATGGGTTGTGGGATCTTGTTTTCACGTCTCACCACGTAGAACACGATGGGTGGGTCCCGAAACGATTGGTTGAAATTTTTTGAAAAAGTCACTGTGCGCATGCGTAGTGGGTAAATAGCTCTGGGTGGACGTTTTGAGTGTGCGAGGGGCCCCTAGCTGGCCGATTGGGTCGACTGAGGTATCGTTGTGAAGCATACGTGGAGGAGCATCCGACGGGTTGGGTATGACGTGGAACTGACGTCATTCTGCGCAAGAACAGTAGACAAAGGGCATGGAAATAGACGTTTTGGGGCCGAGACGGGTCCATATTAGTCCGATTTGGCCGAGTGAGGTATCAATGTGGAGCATACGTGAGGGAGCATCCGACGGGAGGGGCGTGACGTGGAACTGACGTTATTCTGCGCATGCGCAGTTGACAGGGGATATGGAAATAGACGTTTTGGGACGGAGGTGGGCCCCTAGTGACCTGAATGGGTAGAGGGAGGTGTCAAAGTGAAGCGCTCCTCCAGGGTGAGCAAGACATGAATGGGTGTATGTAAAATTAGGAATTGTCCCGAGAATATTAAAAGCGGAACACGGACTTTACCCCTACAATAGGGTAAAAGCACTATCAACCATGTCCAAAACGGGTAATATCGGTCTCCGACTTATCGGGATCTGCTGAGAGAGGTAGGATGGGATAACGGGTGCATTTAAAATTAGGATTTGTCCCGAAAATATAAAAAGCGGAACACGGACTATACCCTTACAATGGGGGGAAAACTCCTATCAACCATGACCAAAAATTTAATATCGTTCCCCAGCATATCGGGGCCTGCCTATCAAGTCATAAGTGGGTGCATGTAAATTGAAGATTTGTCCCGAAAATACAAAAGGCGGAACACGGACTTTACCCCTAAAATAGGGCCTGATTCGCACATTTGCATCTATATGGGAAAATATCTGTATGGGGTATAGGGGTGGCCATTTTTTGTGGATTTTACTACGGGTTGTGGGGTCTTGCTTTCTTCGTCTCACCATGCAAAACACGATGAGAAGGGTCTCGGGGCTAAGCGGTGAAATTTTTCGAAAAGTTCACGCAGGTCTGGATAGGCCCATAGGCCTACTGCCTCAGTGGATAAGTCATTACTGGGCAATTCACACAGGTTCATTGCGATATGGGTTGTGGGATCTTGCTTTTCACGTCTCATCACGTAGAACACGATGGGCGGGGTCCCGAAGCTAAGCAGTGATTTTTTGTTAAAGTTCACGGAGGTCTGGATAGGCCCATAGGCCTACTGCTCAGTGGACAGGTCCACACTGGGCAATTCACACATGTTCCTTGCGATATGGGTTGTGGGATCTTGTTTTTCACGTCTCACCACGTAGAACATGATGGGCGTGGTCCCGAAGCTAAGCGGTGAATGTTTTTGAAAAAGTCACTGCGCGCATGCGTAGTGGGAAATAGTGCTTGGTGGACGTTTTGGAGTCTAGGTGAGCCCCTAGTGGTCCGATGGTGTCGTATGAGGTCTTATTTTGAAGCTCTCCTAGAGGAGCATCCGACTGGGCTAACGTATCGTCCGTTTCAATAGTTTGCGCATGCGTAGTCTGGACGTAGCATAGAAAACAGGCATTTTGGTGGTGCGTGGGGGTGTGTTTGTGGTAGAGATGGACCACTATTGGTCCAAATGGGTCGTGGGAGGTGTCAAAGTGAAGCTTTTGTGGAATAGAGTCAGAATGGCGTGTTTTTTGTTGTAAGTGGCGTCAATCTGCGCATGCTCAGTCGGGTGTAGTAAGTAAAGTGGTCGTTTTAGGGGAGCGTGGGGTTGTGTTTGAGGTAGGACCACTACTGGTCCGAATGCGTCGTGGGAGGTGTCATTTTGTAGCTCTCGCGGTGCAGACCCCGATTTGAGGGATGTCCACAGCATCTCTGACGTCAACGGTGTCGTCATCAGTACGAGTAGTAGCGAAAGTACATGTATATATACTTTGTGCATGCCCATGTACATATACTCTGCGCATGTCCATGTATTATTTGCATATCACTGTATGTGTACTATGTGCCTATACATGTACTATGTGCCTGTACATGTAATCTGTCCACATAAATATACTCTGCCAATGTACATGTACATGTACTCTTGCGAGAACAACACAGTATCCTGATAATATATATCACGGTGGCTAATACTTCACACATTTATCGTTGTGGGTTGTTGATTGATTCTTAATTGCAAGAAATTACATTTAGCTTGACAGTATTTATATTCTTATTTTAGCCTTTCTCTTGTTTTGATAACAATGATTACATTAACACCAAGAACGATATTCTTGTTGCCGTGCAATATCGGACTGACGCTTATATGGAGCCGTATTCAAGGTAATCGACACAAACATTGGACAGAAATATTATAGAATACCTGTCCCGTATTATACAATATCTGTCCTGTATTATACCATATCTGTGCTGTATTATACAATATCTGTCCTGTATTATAGCATATCTGTACTGTATTATACAATATTTGTCCTGTATTGTACCATATATGTCCTGTATTATGCAATATATGTGCTGTATTGTACAATATCTGTACTGTATTATACAATATTTGCCCTGTATTATACAACATATGGGCCCTATTATACAATATCTGTCATGTATTACACTATATCTGTCCTATAGTATGTAATATCAGTCCAGTATTATACCTAATGTGCTGTATTCTACGATATCTGTCCTGTTTTGTATTATATATGTCCTGTACTATACCATATATGTATTCTATTAGACAATACCAGTCCTGTATTATTCAATATCTGTCCTGTATTATACAATATGTGTCCTGTATTATACAATATCTGTCCAGTATTATACCTTATCTGTGCTGTATTATACAATGTCTGTCCTGTATTGTTCGATATATGTCCTGTGCTATACCATACATGCGCTATATTATAAAATATCTGTCCAGTATTATACTTTATTTGTGCTGTGTTATACAATATATGTCCTGTATTATACAATTTTCGTCCTGTGTTATAACATAGATGATCTGTATTATACCTTATCTGTGCTGCATAATACCATAGCTGTGATGTTTTATACTATATCTGTCCTGTGTTATACCATACCTGTGCTGTATTATGCAATATATATCCTGTATTATACAATGTCTGTCCAGTATTATACCAAATCTGTGCTGTATTATACCTTATCTGTGATGTATTATACCATTATGTCCTGTATTGTACCATATATTTCCTGTACTACACAATATATGTTCTGTATTATACAATATTTGTCTTCTATTATACTATATCCGTCATGCATTATACCATATATTTGCTTATTATATCATATCTGTACTGCATTACACCAAATCTCTACCCCAAACACACCCCCACGCACCGCCAAAATGTTTGCTTTCTATATTACGGTCAGAACATTGAAAACGGACGATACATTATTCCAGTCGGATGCTTCTTCACGAGAGCTTCAATATAAGACCTCATACGACACCATCGGACAAATAGGGGCTAACCTAGTCCCAAAAACGTCCATCCAGCATTATTTACCCACTACGCATGTGCGCAGTGACTTTTTAAAAAAAATTCACCGCTTAGCTTCGGGACCCCGCCCGTCGTGTTCTACGTGGTGAGACGTGAAAAACAAGATCTCACAACCCATATCGCAATGAACATGTGTGAATTCCCCAGTATAGATCTATTCACTGAGCCAGTAGACGTATGGGCCTATCCAAACCTCCGTGAACTTTTCGAAAAAAATCACCGCTTAGCTCCCAGACCCTTCCCATCATGTTTTACGTGGTGAGTTGAAGAAAACAAGATCCTACAACCCATAGTAAAATCCACAACAAAATGACCACCCCTATACCCCATACAGTCATTTTACTGTATAGATGCAAATGTGCGAATCAGGCCCTATTTTAGGGGAAAAGTCCGTGTTCCGCTTTTTATACTTTCAGGACAAATCCTCAATTTACAATCACCCACCCATGACTTGATAGGCAAGCCCCAATGAGTTTTCCCCTATTGTATGGGTCAAGTCCGTGTTCCGCTTTCTATATTTTCGGGACAAATTACAAGCGTCTAGTTCGTCATTCATAATCCAGCCGTCGTCCATTAGAGAATATCCGCGTCCATAATCCAAAGACATATTCCATTTCCATATAACAGTATTAGCACCAAATTCAAAAAGACAAAAGTATACATAAACATAGGCTTGTTTCCTGCAAGAGAGAAGCGGAACCCCGCGCATCGTGTTCTACGTGATGATACGTGAAAAACTAGATCCCACAACCCATACCGCAATGACCAGGAGTAAATTTCCCATTAGGTTCAACATTGGCCGGTGCGCCAGTATGGACCATACAGTGAAAGTCGTAGACATATATATGCTATTTTCAACCTTGTTTTGTAGCATATGACTCGTGGTGTAATGGATAACTTGTCTGCCTCTAGATAACGCGACCCGGGTTCAATTCCTGCTGGGATCTTTCCCATCCTCCCTCTGTATGGAGAAACTGAGGGTTCCGCACTGGCCATTTAACATAGGCAAATAAATGACAATATTGTCGGGGACCCTGTGCATTCTATGGGTGCTTCGGATGGGCAGATAAAGGCTATCTATTATCGCGGAGAGAGCTGAAGATGCCCGGACCTTATATTCCCGGACATATCTACCTCTCTGTCATGTTAAATAATACGCTATTGTTAGCGGCGGGAGTGGAGGTTCCAGATGCACATTCTCTACTACAAACTACCTCTCTGTCATGTAAAATAATACACTATCTGTTAGCTGCGATTGTTAGCGCCTGAAAAGTATGCGTGAATATGCGCTTTATATACTACTGTCGTCACATTTTACAAATGCTTCTTAAGATCGATTGTTTTTTCCGATTTTCTATTTTTTATTTATTTATGTTATTTTCTCTGAAAAAAATACATAATAAATCAGAAAATAATTATTTGATGTGGATTAAGATAATTGTTTGCACTTTCATGTGTTACAAGGCAAACATTTTAAGAAAAATGAAGAAAACATTTTTTGTGTAGTTTTTCAGAGAAAATAGCATAAATAGAAAATTTCCAAAATCTGACTGAAAATCGACCCACAACTGAGCATTCTTACAATATGTCACTGATGTCATTAAGGCAGCCATCTTGAAACTTTTAAGATTTCCCTTTAGCGCTTGAGTCCAGTATAATTCATAGAGAGTTTCAGCTCCTTAACCTTTGGATTAATAAAAATATTTAGGGGTTCCAAATGACCTCCTGATTTGTACATTACAATGGCAGCAATCTTAAATTTGGCGGCCATCTTGGAATAATTTTAAATGGGCCCATAGCAAATTTTAATCACCCGATCGACTAATATAAATGTGCCAAGTTTCATGCTTTGAACTCAAGATGCAGAATATTTTCACCATGTTGCCGTACTACTACGATACGATGTGAGACAAGAAGAATATACATTAATAAAGAATATAAGTCGCCAGATGACGATACAGAAGCTAAGAGCATACCGGCTGATTCTGAGAGTCGACCAACTCATACTGATGTAGACACTGCTGATAGTCTAACCAGTGATACAGACAGCTTGCCCTTTGATAGCCAGGCTACGTCTCACCCAGGGAATCATGAGTGAGTAGGAACCCAACTTTTGGAGTTGTATTTTGAATGACGCTAGTAATATTGATGCTGAGGCAATCAAGGATGCAAGACAGAATAACTCACAACAGGCATACATCCAAATGCGCCCACACATAAACAACATTCATGTCTATGTATGACCAATAAAGCCTGTTGGCGCTGGAGATGAAAGGCGAGGCCACGCATAGGTTCATCATGAATATCAAGTGTAACTTGGAAGAGGATATGGATCTGCAGCACACAGAGGCCCTGAAAATCCGGCCAAAATGCGCAAACAGCCAAAAGAGGCTAAGGGATGCGGCTAAGGGACAAGAGTGAACATGACCGAAGAGCAGCGGGTACACGAACAAAGGAATACATGGATTGTGTTGGTCTTTCTTCTTTCATCTGTCTGCATTATAACCTTGAGATATAACGTACACACGCACCTAACACGCACACACATGCGCACACCTCCACGTACAACACCTCCTCTGTCCTACTCCTCTCTCTCTCTCTCTCACACACACACACACACTCCTCCACACACATATCTCCACGAAACATACATCTCTGCACCTCTTCCTCCTTACTCCTCCGCACTCACGCGATCACTCTCGCATGAACACATGCTACAAGGTAACTCAACCAAGTTGCCAGGCCGAACATGACCCACATCACCCCCAAAGGACTCTTGTGCACTTCCAAAACTGCCCTGTTTCTACTACTTTTCAAGCGCACATGTGCGTATTACCCCCAGTCTGACTCCACCCCACGACATATTTAGATCAAGGATGATGCAGCTATATCTGAAACGAGCTCCTGTACATCGCCAAAACTAGCATCTTTCTCTAATACTTCCCGATCGCGCATGCGCAGAATGATGTAACCAGACAAAATCACGCCGATCGTAGTCTACATCACACGCTTTTGAAGATGATTTCCTGCAAGGCCCATTTGGGCCGCGGATAGGCTATATGCCGCCCAAAATTCCCACCCAAAACTGCCTTTTTTCTACTTTGCGCAAATTGAGGTGACTACCGATACCGCTAAAAATCATCCCATGAGCGCTTCAAAATAATAATCTGCGCAACCCATCTGGAACAAGAATAGCTTATCCAGACCCCAAATCGCAGAATAAAGATGACGACGGATACAAGTTTGTAGAAGTCCATTCTGACTATATTTCTTACGAGCTTTCAGAGAAAAACTTTCTCCATCTTCAGGTAGAGTGGCGATTGTGTCCCGTCGTGATCTTTATTCTGGGATTAGTTGAACCCATCCATAGCAGGATAGACCCCAAATCGTCCCCGCTGTTCTCCCTGGCGAGCGCGCATGCACACCATAACTTTCCCGCCAAAGTCAGTCCATGGCCCCGAAACCCTACCCATCGTATGCTACAGCGTGAGACAGATCGATCAAATACCCACAACCATTTGTTTGCTACACAATAAATAATACCTACCTCGAAACTCCTATCCAAACGCCCTTTTCCACTGTTTTCCGTCTGACGTGATTGACGGAAGATCCAAAAAAAAATAAACACTGCACCATTTATTTGGACCACGGATGGCCCACCTATACCCTCAAAACGTACACCCCAGATCTTTCTAACGAATGCGCATGCGCACTATAATTTCCAGTACAGTCTACAGCGTGAGACAGACTTATCAAAAAAATGTCATGGGTTCGGGTCACGTGGATGGACGTACCGGATTACAGCAGTCCTCATCTCTGGTCCTGCGGCCATGGGTTTAAGGGCAAAGGTCAATCGCTGTGGTTTACCCTTTCACTGCTACTTAAGACGAGCAACTGGTACCTGTGGAGGACAAAATATGTTCAGCCCATAGTGAGGTTGATGGGGAAGTATATATCCGCTTTGTGTTTGGGGTAAGGTAGCCTGCTTATTAGTCCTGCTCTCATGGTGTAAAATACTGCGTTCCGTGGAACAGTTTTACCATTTAATTTTCTGAGTAGGGGTAAGGGTACCTCTTTTTACTCCACTAACCATCCGAACCCCCTTCCCCGCACAATTTCTCGGTAAAAATACACCGTCTATATGATCAGAGTGAATTCATCAGACGAACTAATAATCAGACATGTTGCTGTTCCAGTAGAGTCTACTCAATCTAGTTTTACAATCAAAGATTTAAATAAAAACACTTACTTGGAATTTTTTGATTTGCTGTTTATGAGAATGAATCCCGTGATTTGGTGTTTCTGCGTCTAGTTTGTTTCTTTCGGCAAATTTCTTTCTTTCTTCTACAGGCGCTAGGTTTTCTTGATAACCAGTGTCACTCCGATTGGATAATCCATAATATCATTGTTGATTGACACTCATTGTCAAGTTGCACTTTATATTAGACAATGAATGCTCGATCAGATCCCAGCTGAAAGGTCTATGCTTGACTTGCTATCATTTTCGCCGTTGTGTACTGCCTCTAGAGTTTTACTGAAGAGAAAAGGTAAAACTAGATGTTTAATATCTTAGCGATTCAACACGCGTATATTTCAGACTTGGGAGGATATGAGACGTTAATATTCGGGGAAAACTCATTTGCATTATGGTAGTGAAGCTTTGTTTTTTGTTTTTTTTTTAACCAAACAATGCGAAATTGAATTATCATTGCAGTTTACATACTGAAATATCAACCTTGAACGGTATACAGGCGCAGTGAAGCGACTTGAATATTTGGCGGGGGAGCAGATGGGAGTCGGACAGGGAGTTGATATCCGCCTTCCTCACAGGGGGAGGGGGGTCCTCACAGGGGGAGGGGGTCCTCCCCCGGAATATTTGGGAGTGTTAGATGTGATTTAACGCACTTTCGTGCGTCTGAAAATCATCTCAAATTAGCTAAAACAATCCATTAGCGTGTTTCAATGATGAAATTTTCACGATGCTTCGAAAATAATATGACGATAACTTTTGTCAACTGTGACCACTCAGAGTTCAAGACTTGGGACATTTGAAGATGCGAATTGGGGGCAGGGGTACTCCCCTTGAAAATTTTGTAATTTCAGACGATTTTCACACATATCTGGCTCATTTCAAGGCACTAACTCCTCCCCCTCCCCTCGCCGCGAATGAAATAAATGAAGACAATGAAGAAATGATTGATAAAAATATGCTTCCTGGTCTATTTCCATCTCATCAGTTTATCCATTTATTTTGTTTTATATGTAGAAATCCGAAGAGTGAAAGTGCCGAGGTAGATGTCTCTCACATGTACTTCAGCGTATATTTAATAAAATATGAATACGCGCCATAGTTAAAGCATTTCCCAGCATTAGACAGATATACATCAAGCTTCCATTATTTGTCAAAACAGATACCACTGTCTGTGATTTGTTTACACCAGTCAGTCACCCCAATATTGTCAAAATATGCAGACCTCAGTATTCAACACGTTGATGACAGACGTGTTTTTAAATGTATTCAGATTTCTATACCACAAGTACATTCCTCTGTGGATGAACGCTATGGAGCAGAAAAGTATACATTTCTCATCATTTTACCGATTTATTCTGTGTTATATACTAGAAAGCCGAAGAGAGAAAGCGCTAAGATTTGATTTTCATAAATAACAACAAATTTCGTCATCGTATATTTCTTGAAATTAATTAATTTTACCTTGAAATCCTAACAGAACATCTTTAAATATTATTCATGGTCTCTGTTTTAAAACAATGAATACTCACCATATTTACTGGCGTTACAATGAATACTCACCATATTTACTGGCGTTACAATGAATACTCACCATATTTACTGGCGTTTATATATGATACTTGTTCATCTGTTATATAACAATGAATACTCACCATATTTACTGGCGTTTATATATGATACTTGTTCATCTGTTATATAACAATGAATACTCACCATATTTACTGGCGTTTATATATGATACTTGTTCATCTGTTATATAACAATGAATACTCACCATATTTACTGGCGTTACAATGAATACTCACCATATTTACTGGCGTTACAATGAATACTCACCATATTTACTGGCGTTACAATGAATACTCACCATATTTACTAGACTTTCTTTCGACATGTTCGATTTAAAATGATACTTGTTCATCTTCACCATGTTCGCATTGCTTAGCGTATGTTCTCACCAGTGTATGTTATCATTGGTGTGATAAGAGCACTGTTTCTAGTAAACCGGCGGTCACACAGAGAGCAAATGTTCGGCTGTTCACCAGTGTGTGTTCTATATCTAGCAAGTTTACATTGGGGTGCAAACCAGTAGTCGCGCTCATTCAAACTAAAAAAGCGATTGTCAAAACAAGTATCGCTACCAGCCAACGGAGGACGCTGAAGCTGACTAAAGAGGTCACCCTGAGACGACCTTTATTGTCAGTTATAGGCATTTGACACTGTTTTATATCTGTATAATATATTAAACAAAATCGCCAAAATTTGAATAGTGAATTTCACCCAACATAACTCGGCCGTCGATACCCATGGTGTGTGAAGTGCGAACACACCCCTCTTTTGCCCGTAGTTTTGTTTATTTATTTATTTATTTATTTTATTTTATTTTTATTTGGGGGGGGCGGGGGCATTTCATTTTAAATGACATAAAATTTAAGATATCAAACTCCAATTTAGCGTTAACGATCAGCCAGAGGATGCTAGGTCCCCCACCGAAATGGCAGCGACATTTTTAGTGTTGTTGGTCTCAGGTGATATACATGAGAGGGGCAACTGCTACTTCATAGCCTCCTCATGTTTTGAGATCAACTCAGAATGGCTGACTGAATGTTGATTGCTGCTGCAATATAGATTCCACACAGTGTAGCACGGAATTATGTAACTGAGATGCAACCCCAAGCGACCAAATTTGACGAGAATTTGAAGGCGTCCTTAACCTATTGCCCAGAAACCAAATTTAGACTTTGCAACCGTGTGTCACCTCCTGTAGGTTCAAGTGGGTGAAACGCAATCCGAAGCGACATCTCATGGCATGGTATCGGTTTTGAGAAGAATCTGAAGAGGGGTGCTCAAGTTATTGCTGGAAACCAAATTTAGATTTTTCCACCGGGTGGCGCCACCTGTAGGCGCAAGTGTGCGAAACACAATGGCGTATGAATACCAAATTTGAGAAGAAGCCGATGAGCAGTTGTCAAATTATTGCCCGGAAACTAATTTAGGATGTATCCACAAGGTGGCACCACCCGTAGGCAGAAGCGGACAAAATACAGTCCGAAGTGACATCTCAGGGAATGATATCCGCATACCAAATTTTGGAAGAATCCTCGAGTTATTGCACGGAAACCAAATGTACATTTTGACACCATTTGGCGTCACTTGTACGCGCAAGTGGGCGAAATGCAATCTTCAGCGACGTCTTATGTCATGCCATATTCATACCAAATTCAAGAAGAATCCGATAGGCAGTTCTCAAGTTATTACCGGGAAATACCGGGATTTTGCCACCAAGTGGCGCCACCTGTAAGCGCCAGTGACCGTATGGCAATCCCAAGCAACATCTCCTAATATGGCACACGCATGCCAAATTTGAGGAGAATCCGATGAGAAGTTCTCCAGTTATTGCCCGGAATCTTGCCACCATTTTGCCACCAGGTGGCACCACCTGTAAGCAGTAGTAGGTGAAACGCAATCCAAAGCAACAGTTCATGTCAATGTATATGCATGTCAAGTTTGGGAATAATCCGCCGATGAGCAATTCCCAAGTTATTGCCCGGACACCAGATTTAGAAGTTGCCACCCAGTAGCGCCACCTGTACGCGCAAGTCGGCGAAACTGAATTCCAAGTGATATCTCTTATGGCATGGTATATGCATACCAAGTTTGAGAAGAATCTGATGTGCCTTTCTCAAGTTATTACCCAGGAAATGATGGTGTTTCGGAGGAATCTGAGAAAAGTGTTTCATTGTTATCGCTTGCAGCACGAACGGATGGAATAAACCCTTTTCGTCGCCACCAACAAGTAGATCTTGCTAATATGCAATACCTATCAACATCTTATAGCAAATGCATATGCCGCGTTTCGGAAGAACCAGAAGACGTATTCCAAAGTTATTGCTTGTGATAATTCCCAAGAATGTCCACAGAAGATTGGAACAAGGCCCATTGGCGCTACCTTCAGGCACATCTTCCTGAAAAGCAATACCAATCGACGCCTTGTCGCAAGGAATGCATATTCCAAGTTTCGGAGGAATCCGACAAAGCATTTGGAAGTATGCTTTGAAAGCATCCGACAAGTATTTGAACATACATCCGCGGACACGAAGAAGCGAGACCCATTTTAAAGTCGGGGTTGGTCATACCTGTGGTATGACAAAAATACGCTAATATGGAAAAAACAAGCTTAAAATTTAAAATTTCACGGAAGGGGGGGGGGGGCATGCCCCCGGACTCCCCACCCCCCAGAAAGGGCGTGCCATTGGTGCGCATTACTGGGATAGTAGGAAATTGGGTTGAAAACATTCGCGCCCCGCCCTCTCCTCCATTTGAAGATCCTAGTAATGAACTGTGTGTTGTCGCATTCATAATTGTGTAACATCATTATGAGGAAAAACAAAGAAATAGGTTCGTGTGCATTGTTTAGCTGTAGACACTGTTAAATGAACTGACCCATGCTTCATTTGATAACCCAGAAGACATAGGAAATACATGTAGCCCTGGTTTTGAAGCATATTCATGAAAAAAATGATATAAATAGTATTTAACTTTTTCTTATATTTAAGTGTTTGAAGATAATTACAATATCTATCAAAATTTATCAAATTGAATAAATGTTGCTGTGGCAAATTCTCAGATAGAAAACTGTTCAAGTAATTCCCTATCTCTTAACATAGGAAAGAGAGATAACCGACTGAAGAAAACAGGCAAAACATGGAAAATGACCGCCAAACCCTCAAACTACCAGCGGACTACAAGAACCTGAAATGGTAATTCCCGCGTGGTATATCCACTCCTATTGTGAAACCATATCGTGCCATATTGATTAACGGTATCAAACTAAAACAATACCATCAAAGTACGTTAAAAAGCGTTACCTCGTCTGACCTCCCAAAATAATTCGAAAGATAATTATCAGCGTTGTCATGTATTCCTTTCTCTCATGAACCGTATCTCAAATGAAGTCATGATGAATGCCGAGATTACAAAGCAGTCCAACTGAGATCCAAGGAAATTCCGAGGAAGCGCTATATGTGAGCCCCGCTTCATTGCGCTACAAACCCGAAGCGTCATTGAAGTCCCACACAAGTATAACCTTAGAAAAGTCTCAAAGAATTTCCGTCTAAAATATGTTGATGATGTTTCAAGGGAACTTTCTGGGCGTCCCTCTGAAGCACCCTCTTCAAACAGAACTATGAAGCATGATGGAAGCACCAAATAAGTCCCTTTGAAGTAGGCCTACCACAGAGGTCCCTCCAGGGCAGTTTCAGGGGACATCATTGGTAATCCGTGAAGTCCCTATGACGCTCTTCTTTTGCAAATAAGAATTCCCATTGTAGTTTCCATTTAGGCACGCACCGGCAATTCATATTGGGGAACAAGAATAACATATTTCAAAACAGAAGATTTACAAGTAAATGGTTCTTGTACATGTGACTGTTTTTCTATGAAAAATGTAAACGAACATACTATTTTTTAATATATTATTTATTGCATGCTATCTGTCCTGAAAATTACAATAACACTAATTGGACATAAATTTCTTTTCGTCCATCACCAGTTTAACAGAAAACTCAATATATTGACTGAATATGTTAGCTCACTATACAGTCTGATTAAAAACAACTGACCCTCGTCCTATCTCTGCGCGAAATTACGCGGAGCTGCAGGTAATTCCGGAGACTCGTGAATATGGAAAGATAGAGAGTGCCGATGTCATTCATACAAATTTTAGGCCAAAGAATTGAGTCAAGTTGACAACCAATCCACAAAGCGAAATGTTCCCACGTGGTGTTGTTTATATCACTTTCGACTGACGTCAAAACGATATAGCTCCGTCCAATATTTGGATAAATACAAAGCAAATTTCAATCACAGATAAATGTTCATCCCATTTCGTAATGGTTATGTATTGATTATATACTCTGGTGCTGCTAAATGCAGTTCTGAGTTTGATTATTTCGAAAGTGCTCAGTTTCCCGTGACCAGGTCATATAACCCGCTGAGTTGGTTGCGTAAGACGACGTCTGTCCCATAATATCATATCATTCCATCTCTTACGTGGCCAAAGATGAGGAAGTATTTTCATGTGTCTTGAGATAGGAAGGAGATCAGATCCTATTAAAGAATCGCTTTCTCTGTCTCTTTTTAATCAGATTGCTCACTAAATTAACTCACAATATTTTCGGCGACATGTATCCGCTAACCCCATTGTGTTTTCTCAAGTGTACAACAAAGCCGGATTTGCGAAAAGTCTTATTTTCACATAATGAACACATGTATGGTGCATTTCCGACATGTTTTTTCGTGTGTCGCTTTAACTCTAACCTTGTGGCGGATTTGTAGTTACAGAACGAGCATTGGAATGGCATGTGTATTCTCATATGATTGGCGAGATCGGACTTCTTGTCACACGTATAGTCACACGAGGAACATTTGTGTTTATGAGGTCTCGTGTGTATTTTTGAATGTGTTTTAAGAGAATGCTTGTGGGCGGTTTTATAATCACATTGTAAACACGAGTAAGGCTTTTCACCTGTGTGCTGTATCATGTGTTTATCAAGGGTAGTTTGATAACAGCAACTGTAATCACAGATCGAGCACGTTAATACATGTATCTTCTCCTCGATGTGCCTTCTCATATGTCTGATAAGGATTTCTTTGGTAGTGACCTTATAATCACACAATGAGCATTTGTATGGTTTCTTCTTCCTGTGCGTAAGCTTATGCCGGGCCATGTTGCTATACCACGCCGATCGGAAATTGCACAATGGACATTTGTAGGGCTTCTCCCCAGTGTGACTTCTCATATGTGGTACAAGAGTATTCTTTTCGATACACCTATAACTACACAATGAACACTTGTATGGCTTCTCGCCTGTATGAGTGATCATGTGGCGATCAAGCTTGTATTTCGCGACAGTTCTATAATCACAATACGAGCATTTCTGTGTCTTCCATGTGGTGGATTTCTGACATATTTGAGGCAATAAACTTTCAGGAAGCTTGTCATATCCGTGTGTTCTCATATGCTGATCAATGTTACCTTGTCTCACAGACTTGAAATCGCATAATGGACACTTGTATCGCTTTTCACCAATGTGACTTCTCATGTGTAACACGAGGGTACACTTTTCCATACACCTGTACTCACATAGCGAACATCTGTATGGCCTGTCTCCTCTATGTATACTCATGTGCCGAACTAGCTTAGACTTCTGGGTGCATGTATAATCACAAAGCGAGCATTCATGAGGCTTCTCCATACGCTTTCCCATCTGCTCAAATAAAGCACTTTCAGAATCAGAACGGTTATCGACATTCGGATCTGTACCGTTATTTGGTTTGTACGTGGGTACGTTTACTGTAATTGACCTCATATGGACGACATCCGGATTGGCTGGTTCAGTGAGCAATTCTCCGTTGTCTCGGTCTGAAGTTTCTCTCTCCACCACATCTGTGATATTATTTAAGTCAATCTTGGATGACGGAGAGTTAGTTTCATCTTCCTGTACAAATGAAGTAAATTGTCTATAATAGCAATTATAGTAGCAATGCATGGAACAAAATAGGAAAATGTACGAATCTAACTTGTTCAACAGTGCACTAGAGCTCGCACTGTATAATATTCAACAGTGCACTAGAGCCCGCACTGTATAATGTAATCATACAATCTATGGAGACTCAAGATTAAGTTTCTGCCGGGAAACTGAGCCATGGTCTGGCATGGGTAATATCACCAAATCGGAGGTGATTCAGTCGGAGAGTTCATACTAAATTCTATCCATTTTAGTTAGTCATCTACTTTGGAGCTTTGTCTCAATTTGATTGAAATATTGTTGAAAGCGACCTTAAAAAATCAACTCATCCGCACTCCAGTGTAGTTGTTCCATGCACCGGGGCTCAGTTACATATGGAGACGTCATCATGTATTCGTGTTCGAGTTGACAAAGACCATTGATGCCATATAGTGTAATAACAGGCGGTCTGTGGGTGTGTCGCTTATACCCATGCTAAGTGAAATTGCCGCATGATAAACAGCACAAACCTCTATGTCCGTACACGGCGTTGGCCATTGTGTTAGTGAACAAGAGTACATTATGAAGTCTCGCTAAGTAATTGAACTCTGGTACATACTTAGAGAGAATTACAAAGTTATTTCAAGCGTGATATATTATGAATATCGCGGAGCAGTTTTCCTTTTTTTGGTTCAGCTTGTTATACACAATGCAACAAAGAAAACTGATGCAGAGTTAACTATTGATTTTGTCAAGCTCCTAGGCAGACGACTAACTAAAATGAAAAAAAACTTTAGTCAAGCATGCAAGTGGATTATAACCATTATGTAACATTTCAAGATCAAAATAATATATTAAGCTTATAATAAATAGAAGGAACATTTTTAAGTATAATGGTCACGAGCTTTCGCATATTAGTGTATGTGTATATTTGCTCCGTCAAGTGAGATGAAGAGGAATTGATCGGATTTTTTCTTTTCGGGCCGCTTCCTATACGGAGATTCGCGGCTCATCAACACAATTCATATGTCATTATACATTTCTTTTTTATTCATGAATTTAAATGCACTGTAACAGTTAACAAAAGATAGAGAAGTAAAGTGTTTAAAATGTCTATAAACAAAAGATAGATGAAAACATGTCTATATACATGTTCGACTTTGTGTATCAGACAATCAGTTTATATAAAATACCTGAAGAGTAATGGTAGTAAATCTATTTTATAATGAACCACGTGATGAAATGATTGAAATTGTGGTTTGCCGACCGCTTCCATACGAATTTCGCGGCCCACCATCAGCATGCGTTTATTCTCACTTGCTGAAATTTACATTGCCCTTGTTTACATTAATCGTATTATTAAGTCCATACGTATTCATAAGATATTTTAACATTCATTTAACATACAGTGTTTGGGGGAGTTCCGAATCACTTTTCACATCCAGACTGCTAGCGCTCGTGCTTTCAAGAGGTGAGAGCGACTGCTGGTCTTATATTCTAGGGAAATCTGTCGTCTATAATTGTATGTAAAAAAAATCTTCAATCGGATTTGTCAATCGATGAGAAAATAACCTCCGCTTCAGTGCACCAGCGCGGGCAGTTGCAAATCATTTTGGTGAGTTGCGGATCACGCCAACTAGTGGCCGTTAAAGGCACTGGGAATGGAATTTTTATTGGCTTGAGGGGTCATCTGCTAATCATCCATAGGCCGCTGAAGCCCTGGAGAAGATTTCAATGTTGCCTTAATTCTCCCCCGCCCTGTGAGCGAATTTTTAACTGTTGCAGTCCAGGCACAAATGACACGCAGATCTAGCGTCGAAAATGTTCTGAAGTATATTTATCTTGGAGCGAGCCTACAAAATTGCATTGTAATCTCAATTTAATTATTTTTTTAGAAAATTTTAGGATACGATGTCTGACAATCATGGAGGGTAGGCTAGTGAACTTTCCTGTATTGCTCCAAAACGACAAAACAGAGGAAGCGGGAACTTCGTGACTTTAAAGCGTATCATATTGGGGTCATTTTAGGCCTGGGCCGAGCAGAGGATCATGGGTAAATTCAAAAGGCGGCCGTGTGGTATCTCAGAAATTCGTTTTTTTCAGCCACTTCTGTCCATTTCTTCGAATTTCCATTTCTTCGAATTTTCTGGCCTAAAGAGACTAGAAAGTATTCTATTTGGGCAAAAGTGGTTATTCTCTACTTTATTTGGTCGTTTATGAAAGAAAAATCGGAAAATTCAAATTTCGAAAAATCGGCCCAAAAAATAGTGGACAAATGGCTGCCGAGATGACGTTTCTCGGCTCTTTTTATATTTGAATAAGAGATATGTCTGAAATTATTGAACATGATGATGTAATATCGAGAAAATGATTTGTTCACCAAAGGTTTGGAATGATTCGCGTACATAGTTGCGGTTACAAGGATATTGTCATTGATTCTTTTTTTTTTTTTTTTTTTACAATGCCATGAATTGACCAATCTTCCTTAAAGTCGGTTTATACCTGTTGTATTAGTTGTGAGACGGTCCCTTATTCACCGATTTCAAGTTATGAGCGGCGCTTATTTCGTTGATTCGGAATTGACATCTCTATAGCGCCATTATATTACAATGCTGGTCAGTTAACATTTATCGCAAATCACTAGATATTTTGTTTGGCCATCTAGCAAGATTCTGTCACTTAAATAAATACTGAATATACCGCCTAAACCCACCTTATTTCGCGCAGATTCACTACTGCGAAAATCGCACGTGTTTTTCGACTCTGTGTCAATTTGTTATTGCACAGTACCGGAAGTATTACGTTGCCGAACTGACCGGAAAAGAAACAATGCAGGTCGGTTGTTTGACATTCATTTCAGTCCACGGAAACAGACGTTCCAATAAACCTAAAAAGTTTTAGTCGGATGCTTTACTTCAAGAAATATCAGGTATTAACTAGGAAAGTGATCCGCAACTCCCCGTGATTCGGAACTCCCCCAAACACTGTAAACAGATCGTATATACAAGTGCGGGATGATTAAGGAGTGAGGGAGAGAGGATATATGCAGAAGTTTTAGTTGGAAGCAGGAATTAGAGTCTATATAATTAAGCATATAGCTCTAGGTATTTATTATCTGCACATTGCTGTTTTGATTCATAATATTTCCGTGGAATGTCTTGGTGACGTGATGAGATAGATGCTTACAGATACTTATGCGGAACAGTACAACATATATTGTGAGGTGTACACCAATTGTGGGGGATTACAGCTCACATTAGGCTGAGGTTAAATCATTCCCTCACCTATTGTGGGGGATTACAGCTCACATTAGGGTGAGTGAATCATTCCCCCATTGTCCGAGTTTGTAACCTGCTAAACTGTCGGTCTAACTGACAGCAGGAGGTATACAATCTGATGTCATCAGAATAACGTGTAATAGCCCACCTCTGTTTGAGAGTTGTGACTTCAAGCCGAATATTTAAGATTCCGGACTTCAAGAATTGGAATACATTTCCTTACACCAAAAATTACGCTTTAATTAATTCATAGCCCTTGTTGTATTTCTCCATTACCAGGAGATAAAATATATATATACAAATGAAATGGATATTTCCCCGATTCTACCCCCAAATGATTTATTCTAATCTTAGGTGTTTCTCTTGGTTTTTCGTCTCAAACTGATCTCCATGGTAACGGAAGTCATACAGCTGACATGCGATGTTCGGAGTTTCGGCGCGATACTGTGCTTTCATCATGGATACCAAAATGAATTCCTAGCAGTGCGCCACGAGGTACTAATGTCCTACATTATTGGAGACCGTGCCGAGTGACATGTTATATGACATCCGGAAAAACAATCGTATCACTACATATACACGTAGGCACCTTCGTTGTTCTGTTGAAGCGTGCAGTATGTATGTATGTAATTCTTGCACTTACCGGTCCATTGTATTCCTCTTGTTTTAATATATCCAAATCAGCTATGTCATCTGAGGTAGTTGGCACTGGTTTTATTCTTTTGTGGAGGAGAGCATTTCCGCTCATCGATGGGTTCACTGAAATCGAGGGTAGATCTATAACAACATGCGGCTCTTTGCCATTATCGTGTGTTATGAGAGGCTCGGAATATTCCCATTCAAATTGTTCCATTGCCTCTAATATCTGTCCGTCTGTCGCACTCTCCAACGATTTTTGACAGACTGCGTAATGAACCAGTTCATCTGTTGAATCACGATCGCCACCAGTGATTGTCCTTTGGACCAGCGTCACTGTGACTGAATGATCCATCAGGTGATCTCGCCGTGACTCAACTTGGAGAAATGGAGGTCTATCCTCCTCACATTTAACTAGATATTCGGACTTTAAAATCAACCCAAGACGTTCAGTGGGATTCCAGATGTTAGGCAGTCGTTCTGGTTGTCTTTCGGTCATTTCCGCTTCGAACAGGTCCTTATAGGCTCTGAGAGTTATATGGAGGATTTTCGTCCAGTCGAGGTTGTTCCTCTCGCGGTCTTGGCCTGTAATGATCTGCACTGTGCATTGTGATATCTTTTAATGTGTATTCAGTTGGCCTAACTATTCTAACTCTATCGTATTCTAATACGTTTTGAGCCTCTTGTATTGTATAGTTCCTTTTGTCATTTGATATTTGATAGTGAGTTGTTAATCCGGTATTATCTCAGGCGAAACCTAAGCAGAACTTGATATGACATGTCTGCAAACGTTTGGACTGATTGTTAATCTTGGGGAGGACAAGCCGAAACCTTGGCAAAGTAATTTCAATCGATCAACTTTTATACATTCTGGACCACCTGGGGTGGACAGAGGGTGACTTATAACACAATTCGCAAAACTGAACATCTCATCACAAGATTAAGACTTGGTAAAACAGGACTAAAATCTCACTTATCTAAGCTAATAAAAAACACATCACCACTATGCACTTCATGCAACAACGAAGAAGAAACGATAGAACATTTTATACTCAAATGCCCAAAACATGACCTCTATCGCCGAACACTGGAAAACGAACTCAAAAACTTAAATGTCCCTCTGTCGTTGGCTTCTATATTAAATCCTAAACCACCTCTTATAAACAAAGTATACTCCACCTTACTAGCTTACATCAAATCTACTGACTATCACTCTACCATTTAATACCATATGGTTACACCAATAAACCTAGGACCAAATTTGAATAAATGTAGCACGCTTAGAGTCAAAACTATTTCACAGGGGCGGAAATGAGGGTCAGTGATCAGAAATGACTGATCAAATTTGGACACTAACCAATCAAAATGCCATAGCAATAACATAGACAAATTCACTGATCAAATCAAAAGTTCCTAATAACGAGCTCCGACCAAATTGTGTTCCCTTATTTCCAACCCTCGTTAACGAATGTTAACCGACCGGTCTTCATGCAGGGGCAGTAGACTGGAGGTTATATCAAACATTCACAGTCGGCTTTAACTATAATTTTTTTTTTATTTATAATATTTAGTACCTAATTATTTCAAAATGCCATAGCAATAACATAGACAAATTCACTGATCAAATTAAAAGCTCCTAATAACGAGCTCCGACCAAATTGTGTTCCCTTATTTCCAACCCTCGTCGAATGTTAACCGTCCGGTCTTCATGCAGGGGCAGTAGACTGGAGGTTATATCAAACATTCACAATCGGCTTTAACTATAAAATTATTTTTATTTATAATATTTAGTACCTAATTATTTATTGCTATTGATCATGTGTGACTTAGATCACGATAGTGCCAGTCGATGGCAAAAAATAACACCAGAAAACAAGAAACTACAAACTCTTCTATTCTTTGTAATACAGGCACAGCACACTGAAGACCACAGACGAGTAAGACCAGCCATGAAACAGAACACCGATGACGACAAATATTATAAAACAACACCAAATGGAGATGAACATGCATGAAGATCATCATCGTCGGACAACAAGAACGACCAGGATACTCGACCCTGTACCACGCTGGACAGGCTACTCCACCGAACTGAGCAACCAGAATACCGAATCCTAAACCACACAGACACGCTACCCCATATATGACACCGAAATGACGCCTCAACACATATCATCCTTTGACTTTCACACAATATAGGACGTAGACCTGCCGTCCTGTGCCCCAATACACACTCCAAGCAATAGTTACAGGCACAGATTTCTGGAAGAACCGACCCTGTTCCCAAGGGCGTCGTTACGGAAGTCGATTCGAAAAATTCTGAAGACGCCCATGGTTCTTCCAGTTTTTTCTGGACGGCTTTGTGCGTACAAAGGGGTACCAAGACAAAGGAATCATCCACGCGATTAGACCTACAGTGAACTCATATTTACTAGTATAGCTTAACCCAAAAAACCCGAAAGAGACTTACGAACTTGTACATAGCGACTTTCATTTACTTCTATTTATATCTCTTGCTAATCTATCATTGTTATTTATTATTTATTCATTTATTTATTTATTTATTTATTTATATATTTAGCGCTGGAAAAGATATTAAAAGAAAAAAAAGAAATGTACCGCGAAATCCAAATAAAACATTGAGTTGATGGGCCGCGAAATCCGAATGGGAAGCGGCCCTTAAACTACAATTTCAATCAATCAATCAATCAATGAACATCTCTTGTTTTCCGTCAGACACAAACTGATTTAATGAATTTACATAACTGTAGCAGCTTGCATGTATATAGTTGTAATACTTATTTTAAAACACATGTCTTGTAACGATATCTACTGAACAAAGAAATGTAACATGAAATCCAAATAAAGCAATGTTCACGGGCTGCGATATCCGTATGGGAAGCGGCCGCGCTGCCCTTAAACTACAATGTCAATCAATCAAAGCTTCAGATATACCTTTTTGCATCATCATGGTGATCATTTTAACAAAACAAATTTACCATATCTGTAAAACCAGATGGTAATAGATTATTTTCTTGGGCTAAAACTTGTTTATTTGTTGGAAGAATACATTGCGGTATGTAACATGAATACGGAATTATTTTACAGGTGTTTCAAACGTGATACGCCGTACGTAATATAGCACAGATTCTAGTCTGTCCATTTTAATTAGTCGTCTACTTTGGAGCTTGTCAAAAGTCTGCATAAATTTTCTTTCTTTCAGCAGGTATAACAAACTGAACTCTACAAAATGACTGCCATTTCTCTGTAATATCGATTATATATCACGCTTGAAATAACTTTATAATTCTCTCCATGAAAAACTGCAGTACAGTTGTTTCATGTACCGGGTCTCAATTACATGGGAAAACGTCATAATGTATTCGTGTTTGCTAGCACAAAGGTCAACAATGTCGTGTACGGTCACAGAGGTGTGTCCGTTTCATCATACGGCAATTTCACTGGGCATGTGATAAGATAAGATAAATTTATTAACGTAGGCATTATGTCCTCAGAGGACTAAAATACGTACATGTACAAACATATTGACAAACAGGACTTCACAATGAATCATACAGATACATGTACACCAATACACATCCAACATACAAGGCGCTCAATATAACATCTACATACATTAAAACTTACACATAAGACAGAATACATGTAGAATAAAAAAAAAAGATTAAAAAAGTACACTGAGGACCTCGTGTTTTGTATTATACTTAATTATTCACCGATATATGAGCGACACTCCAACGGACCGCCTGGTATTACTATTACGCAATCAATGATCTTTGTTCCAGTGCGTATGAACACATTATGACGTCTCTCAAAAGAATAGAGGCCTGGCTCATGAAACAAATGCACTGGAGTTTTATATGGAGAGAATCATCGAAGTTATTTATTTTAAGCCTGATATATTATCGATATCACGGAGTAATGGTAGTCATTTTGTAGATTCAGTTTGATCTACACGCTGCAAAGCAAAGAGACAATTTATGCAGAGATAACTATTGATTTTTTTAAAAGAACTTAAGTAGACGACATATCAAAATGGACAGACTATAGTGCAGAAAATTTGTCGAGTCCCGAGCGAGATTCGGACCAGTGACCGCCAAAGCAAGGCACATAATCGCCAACACAGCATGTCAGCGATCTAAACTACTCGGTCAACTGTACTCCCACAAAATAGACCACCAAATTAACTAAAATTCTGTTATACCATCACTTTCTAAAAGGCGAAAAATATTTTCCTATGTGTTCAGCAATGGAAACCATATCATTACGTCCATCACATGGGTATGGTATGTTCGCTTTCAAGACTACCGGTCTGCCACCTCCTATTTTGTAACAGATTAACAAATCAAGAAATTACAAACATTTTCATACGGCTCATTTATTAGTGTAGATTTTTTTCCAGTGATACATATGGATACCAATATCAGCTGAGGATGAAGGCTCATGATTTATAATGAAAAACACTAAGTTCTATAATATATTGTTGGACTTTAAAATGCTCGGACAAAAGGTAACGCGAGTGACGACAACTAAGCACGATCAAAGTAACTTGATCAACAATGCAGACATTCCTCTGTTATTAGAATATTTCTGCGAATGTTGGTTCTTTTTCCCTATTATGACTTTTTTTTCTTTCAACAAATATTTTGAAGACAATCTCATTTTAAATAACAACACAAAAAGAGCCGTATCCTTTTTCTGTAACGCAAGTAACGCAAGACAAATTAGCTTCTCAAAATGTATACAAAGGTCTTCTTAACGCATTGGTGTCAAGAAGTTGTAGTGTGTTCGTGTGATATAACAGGGAAAAATAAGGGACTTTGATGCAAAAGAATAAATTTGAGGGTGAATCAAAATGTAGCGCGAGTAACGCTGGAATAACCACCGCGGTATTAGGATATTATTCCCAACGCGGTGAAAATTATTTTCACCGCGGTGGAAATTATTACCAGGCAGAAAATTGGAAAGATCGATGCATGGCCCTAACAAGCCAACGTGGATAGGCCTATACACGTATTTCCAAGGAACTACATGTAATAAATTTCAGTCTTCCGCAAGTTCTCACATAATATCAGGTATTTGGCAGTGAGGGTCAAGATACTTCCATGTATCAATTTAATATCTTCGGTTTTCTGTAAGTTTGAGAAGTATGGAAACTTTTTCTGTATTGTGTTGATGAATGGCACTCGTATATCCTTGTAGTTTTAACATTCAAATAAGACATGATATTCATCCACGATATATTGACATGAACAACGTGTACACAAGCGCTCAGTTCTAGTTATATTCCTGTACCGGTCAAATTCTATTTCTAATTTATCTTTATTCTTATGAAGAGCATAAGTATAATACCGGTATATGAAGAGCACAGGGACTCCGATTATAACCACGTTTTGTCCTGTATCACTTCCGAAGATTTGTCTATTTCATCATCAGTGCTCTAGGATCGCCGTGTCGATTCAATTCTCATAACAGGAGCCCAATTTTGACCAGGCGATAATTGTTCAGCCGATATACGCTGTTCAGAGTTTGTGTCGATCCACGTGGTCTTTGTGGTTGTGGCGCGATACGCGCGGAGACAAGATAGACCAAGGTAGACTAGCCCGAAAACATCGGCTAAGGAGTCTATTTTTTTTATTTTTGGTTGTTGTTGCTGACCCCTTTAGCCCGAATCACATATACAGACCGAAAAGGAAAAAAATAAATAAGACGTCAGTGGCTCGAGATCTTTAACTGCACGCGGCAATCGAGACAGACGCATAAAAAGCATTTTGTCGAATAAATAATATGATTTGGCATCTCCAGCACTATGACAACCACCTAATGACTCCTTTAATTAGATGGAATCTGCCATCAAACACGGATTTTGTCATTTCGCCGTTGTGTTTCTTCTGCCATAGTTTACAGGGACATGCGCAGAATGGGGTTGGTCTTCATGTCTCACGTCATCAAGAACCAATAGCGACGTCTGTTTATTCACGTGATCAGGAAGGTCACAAGATGGCAGAAAGGCGCGAAAACGTTAAAATCAATGGAAGTTTTTTCTCACACATTTGATCACTTTTTGTCAGCATCAATACAGTCAAGAGAGATGGTACATGGTTAAAGAAGCTAAGGTCGGTCAAACTGTGTCAAATTGGCATATTTTTTTCTCTCCCGTTTCGTTATTTTCGTCAGCGAAAAGCCGCTCTTCGCCAGGCGAATTTTTTTCTCCAAAATTTAACCCACCCTCGATCTGGGCTGTGATAGGAATGCCACGCCCCTTTACCCTAAATTTACCTATCACAGCCAGAGTTTCTGGGTTAAAGGTAGACTAATTCGGGCTTGGTTACCATGGTTACTTGTAGACGAAGCCGTCTTATCCGTTATTGGGGTCGACTTCTAAAACTACTGGGCCTGTTCCTCATGTAAGGAAAACACAACAGGTGACTACATGTAGGGAACCTTGTTAAACCTGGAAATGCTACCCGACAAGCTGTATTGCACATGGTGTTCCCGGTTTGAAGATCATTTCATGACGCGGGCGCTCGATGGCCGAGTGGTCTAAGGCGCTTCGATGGTGACCGCTAGCCTCACACCGCTGAACCGGCACGGGTTCGAGCCCAGCCGGTCCATGTGTGAAAGTTTGTCAGTTACTTGCCGAAGGGCGGTGGTTCTCTCCGGGTACTCCGGCTTCCTCCACCAACCAGTGACTGTCACCATCTGAGTGAATCAAACTTGAGTGTGACATTAAGCCGACGACAAATACATTTCCCGGGCGGTAACTCGAACATCTCCATGGCGCACTTATTTTTACCGCTGCGCCTAATTTGGACCTGCATTAACTTGAAAATGGGCCGCAATGAATAACGATACAGAAATGGCAGACTAAATGGCCCTTCGTCGGTCATATATTATTTACAGACGTTAATTATCCCTATGAAGCCTTAAAATCACCCGAAATCGAGGGTCAAGAAGATGGGCATTTCCGTCATAATAGACACCGTGTATACAGGGGATGATGATCACAACATCGATTATGGTATTTGTATTCATGGTGGCCCATTTTCTCAAGTTAATGAAGGTCCAATAGGGCGCAAAGGCAATAATAAGTGCGTCTGGAGACGTTCGAGTTACCACCAGGGAAATGTATTTGTCGTCGGCATATCTTAGCTAGGGCACGTGTGGAAAAATGCCACAGCTGCTGGGGGATGACGCCACCCTGCAGAGTTGGAGAGTGTTGGTTCTCAATGGCTAGCAGCTGCAATGTCAATTAGCGCCTCGGATTATTCTGACTGTATGATTGCAATTGTAGTTTCCGTGCCACCAAATATCTCGGTTCATTAATCCAATACGTACTTCATTTTATATTTCAGCACACACACCAGCAACGATGGAGAAGTGCAAATTTTAGAATGTCCATTTATATAACATGTATAAGATGGACCATCTATCATGGATATCAGTAATTCAGTTCATAAACAGCGCCTAACGTATCCCACTTGTGTGTATGTGTGTGTTTGAGGTGTGTGTGTGTGTGTGGGGTGGGGGTCTGGTTTGTTGGTTGGGTCTACCGGACATCACATGCACAGGAGCTCGTGTCTGTGTCCCAGGTTTGGTCAGGTAGATTGTTTCGTGTTCTTCACTGCAGAGGTTTGGTTGTAGATGAAGAATCAGATAAATAATTTGCAGCAATTATCTTTCTAAATCCATTAAGATTATTCTGAAGAAATTAGATGGGATAATGTATCGGGATGAAAAGAAATGTATATTGTGTGCAAACATTCTATTCCTACGAAGTAGGCTCTCATTTGCAAGTTGTCCGGTAATGAGTGAGTGAGTGAGTCATCCGAATCCTTTCGTCGGCAAAATAAGGAGAACCGTTGATATTAGAACCTTGATTTTTGGCATGAACGTGCATTAGGGGACTTATCAGCAATTTCTGGGCGGACTTACTTTTGATGAAAGGAGGTGTTCGCTTTGACCGTATTTTTTTCCTTAGTGTGTTGCGTTTATACATCGAAAATATAACTTCCTCTCGCTAACTTTAAAAGTTATTAGCTTGAGAGAGAAAATACTGAATTTTCATATTCTCAATTTTCACCGAGAAGAGATTTGTCAAAAAAATATTACGAGTATTAGAAAATAAGCATTTGTTTGTTTTTGCAATTTTTGGCGATATTCCTGAAGGGAATTCCCTTCATATATAAAATATGACACATTTAACCAAAACGAGTCTTACATATCGAAATGCGGTAGGTTTGATCCAAAATGATACTGAAGAATCGTTTTGGTTAAAGGTGTCATATTTTCATAATATTGAAAAATGTCAAAAAGTTTGTAATGCTCTGAAAGGGTGTAGTTCACCGCCAATCGGCACATGATTCCTCAAGTTGATAATTGTAACAGCTGCTTGGCCGAATGGTTACAGTGTCGGACTACACACTTTACAGTATATTTAACAGTAAACACATTAATCTCTACATTGAACTATGATATTTCAGTTGATATCAACCGAAACGGGTAAACTGCGCACAAACATAACCAACATTCAGGTTTTCTCTGAAAGGAGGTTGATATCTTTGCACACGAAACGCCCATTTGCAGAAGACATCCAACACCTGCGTTGTACAACATGCAGAGCATTACTAGAACACGCACATGGAGGGACGCAGCGATTAGCATTAATTTTAGTTATATCTGACGTGGAGATTTCGGTCACAGATTCCTTCATCACTATTTACCAAACTTGTGGTCACCGCATTGTAAACACAAAGAGTTGAAATAAGCCAACCAGCAATGACCAAATTATTTCAGCCTTCCAGTGACCTACCGGTACTTTTCCACGAAACAGATAATTGTAGACAACGGTGCCACGTAATTAAACATTAAAGTGTTTAAAAAAATACGGTAATTGTAAATAACAGTGCAACCTAATTTACATTTAATTGCCTGTTAGCAAACGGTAATTATAAAATACCGTCAACATTTTACAGTTTAAAACATGTTAAAAAGCGGAAATTGTAAAACACGGTGTAACGTAATTTTACAGTTGAATGTACTGGCACCTTTTCTGCCAGTACATTTAGCTGTGAATTTACGGTGTGATTTATAAGAGTGCAGATTAAAAGGAAATCAACATTTTGGTTCGAATCCCCAAATCCCCGATTTTTTTTGATTTTATTTTATTTTTTATTGATTTTTTCCCCGTTTTCCCCCTTTTTTCTCCCATCTCCATTTTGGACGTGACATAAAGACAGCGAACCCCTAACGCACATAATCCCTAATTCCATTATAATTCGTGAATAGAATTGCACACAAACAACTCCACACACAAAGTCAGACCAATTGTTCAGTATTTGAATATTCTGACGATCCAGCAGAGCAAAAAATTTATTGTTACACATATATAATTTCGTCTTAGGGCAGCGGAAAGTTGTAACTGTGAATTGAAAATATAAAAGGTTAAAATTGTCTTATATCAAGGCCTTGACGAGGCTTGATGAGGTTTGATTTCTGAAGTGTTAATGCATGTGCCAATACGTTTTTTTTTCTTTTTTGCAGTTACTTCCTTAATTATATTGTTCCCTGAACTTTTGGCAGTGATTTTTTTCAGTTTTCGAGTAGGTTTATATATTAATATAACTGATTATTGTTCGTAAATATCTGGGTCGTTCATGAGAATACTAATGGTAACCGTATGAACCAGAATTTCCCATTAGACTGGCCTCGCCTGTCTGACAAAGAGTTGGGGAATACCTGAGCATTACGTCACAATTTACCGGCCGGCTCGGAGCGAGACAATAGAGCAGCAGAGAGCGACTCTCGAAGCGAGCGAAGGGAAAAATATCCATCTAAAGCGAACACCTCCTTTTGACCTACTTAGTTCACCTATAACATTACACTTGGACCCCCGAGTCATCTTCCTCGCCCTACTTCGTAGGTCCTGTGACGTTAGTCGCACTACTCATTTTTGTAAGTATTTTTTCATTCATTTTCAGAAAAGACTGCTGTTCAGAAATTGGTAAGTGAAAACGACTGGAATCAGTGAATTTAATACTGGATTTCTACCGACCAGTAGACACTGAGAATTGAGACACAATTCTGTGTCTCAATGCTCAATATCTATTGATCACGTTGGGTCGGATTACAGATGTCAATAGGAAGACTCTGTGATCTCAGGCCAACAGAGTGACAAACTCCTCCTACGTTCCCTGTGGGGTGCCATGTCCAGTACCGTGAAGTTATATTACAGTGGAACCAAATCGGATTGTTAGCAGATGTCACCAGAGTCTGTTATAACAACTGGTACCTTCTATAGCACTTCATTTAGAACCTGAACGGAGATTGTCCTGGTGGGTCTGGCCATTCTTCCTCCTTGTGGTAAGTTCATTCATTATATCGATACCCAATCTGGTACCCCTTCATACGAATATTATAAGTCAGCCTTGTTCTGACATCCATTACAGTACGACGTACATCAGAATACATAGTGTGCCGGTACCGTATTCATATCATATGCACTATAACTAATACATCCAGTTTACCATCTCCATGTCATAAACACCAACCAATATATCCACACTGTACTGCATCCATTCCATATAATAGACACTAACTAATAAATCCATAGCATAACTTATCCATATCATATACAGAGCACTAATTCCCGCATCTGCCATTATCGGCAGCATTCGATTTTTATTCCATATATTTGATTGGGATAATTCGCTAGAATATACATGATATAATGCCTTTTTGGAGCAGATTGAGGAAAGTAGAGCTAACAATTCTCCAAATTGGGTTAGCTATATAAAACGTATATTGAAAAATACCAATTCCTATCACATCTAAGAAAATGTTGACTGTTCTAGACCAAACGCCTGAACTCATTTCATACAATCTCAGCTGTTACAGATATACGAGACTCACTGGATGATGGACCTTAATGTGCTTACCAAACTTGAAACTTACAGATAGATAAAATACAGTTTCAGTACGAAAGAAAATCGTTTGGCAGTTAACAATAAAAACATAAAACATCATTCATTAGACTGCGTATCAGTGCACATAGACTGCAAATTGAGATATGGAGGTATACCAAGCCACATGTGGGCTATGTGATAAGTGTGATGAAAATATAGAAGACGAAAAACACTTTCTCCTGTCATGCTGTGTATTCACTTACCGTAGGAAGAAAGTTATGTCAGAAATATTGAAAATGATTGATGTTAACAATAGTCGAGATGATCTATTTGTTCAACTCGTGTGGAAATAGATCAACCACAAACAGTCTCGCACAATGTGTGTATAGCTGTTTGTCAGGTTAGGGTACCCCCGAGTATTTCCATGCCAATGTTAAGGATAGCCGCAAAGGTATGTTAATATTGAGTGTGTGGCTGTGTACCTGTGCATCTGTATAGTATGAATGTGTATGTGTGATTGGTGCATGTATGGATGTAATTTAATGAGTTATGTTGTCTTATATGTATGAATGCGTTCTTAACCCTATGTGATAAACGTTTTACGCAATAAAGTATTTATATTTCTATAAACTGAATAATATTCCCAATAATTGAAGTTGCCATTGAAACACATTAAGTTCTCTTAATATGGATCACGGAATATTTATAGAGCTATGACATCACTGAACCGTATTGTGATGAGAAAATGTGTGATATTCGACCAAGGCCGAATTGATTGGGTATGCGAAGATGTGCATAGATGTATATCATAGTCCATAGACCAAGGCCAGTACATGTACGTGTATTGATTGGGTATGTGAAGATGTGCATAGATGTATATCAGAGTCCATAGACCAAGGCCAGTACATGTACGTGTATTGATTGGGTATGCGAAGATGTACATAGATGTATATCATAGTCCATAGACCAAGGCCAGTACATGTACGTGTATTGATTGGGTATGCGAAGATGTGCATAGATGTATATCATAGTCCATAGACCAAGGCCAGTGCATGTACATGTATTGATTGGGTAAGCGAAGATGTGCATAGATGTATACCATAGTCCATAGACCAAGGCCAGTACACGTACGTGTATTGATTGGGTAAGCGAAGATGTGCATAGATGTATATCATAGTCCATAGACCAAGGCCAGTACATGTACTTGTATTGATTGGGTATGCGAAGATGTGCATAGATGTATATCATAGTCCATAGACCAAGGTCAGTACATGTACGTGTATTGATTGGGTATGCGAAGATGTACATAGATGTATATCATAGTCCATAGACCATGGCCAGTACATGTACGTGTATTGATTGGGTATGCGAAGATGTACATAGATGTATATCATAATCCATAGACCAAGGCCAGTACATGTACGTGTATTGATTGGGTATGCGAAGATGTGCATAGATGTATATCATAGTCCATAGACCAAGGCCAGTACATGCACGTGACGGATTGTGTATGCGAAGATGTGCATGAATGTATATCATAGTCTAAAGACCAAGGCCAGTACATGTACTTGTACTGATTGGGTATGTGAAGATGTGCATAGATGTATATCATCGTCCATAGACCAAGGCCAGTATATGTACGTGTACCGATTGGGTATGTGAGGATGTGCATAGATGTATATCATCGTCGATAGAACTTTTGTGAAATGTTAAGAAAATACGTTTTAGGACACCTACTAGTATACATGACGCTGATATGCTATGTGTGGAAAGTTACAATAACATGCAATTTCTTAAACATTATATCGTAATTTATGCGTTATATGTATGGAAGATTGATAGAATTGACACAATTCTAATAAACCACAGGTCTCAAATTATGGAATTTGATGACAAACTGCAAACAGGACATCACAAAAGGCTACTTGCGTGTCACCGACTCTCTACGGACATGATATAAACGGTACATGTACTGGGTAGTTGTAAAAAATAAACATTGTATGCAGAAGAATGTATTCAGTCCTTGTGATGCTTATACGCGCGACAGAAGCAATTCAACTTTGAGGATTAGGGGGCACATCCCTCCCACATATAATTTGGGGACCCTCGCCCGTGTAATTTTGGCGAAAAAAATCTTACTCAAATATTGGTGTTCAGTAGTATGGAAAGGTTGGATCTCTTATTATTCAGAGGTGAAGGAAATCTGAGGCGTCAGGGAGGCGTCATGACGCCACGGACCTTGGTCTGGGGTTAATATGGCTCTCGGAACAGAGCATTACACTTTTCGTATTTACGATCTCTCCTGACCAGTTAAATCTTGCAACAACCTCTAGGCATTGTGTGGACATAGAAGTTTTCTAATCCTGGGACATTGTTACATATATGCAATGACCTTTGACCCTGTCAAGTGAACATCCTGGACGTTTGTCTGTAAACATGCAGATCGGCAGTTATCTTGGATAGCATACCTATTGCCGTATCAAGAGACATCCTGCTGTTACTTAATAACTGTATACCATACGCAGATTCAGATAGATCTGTGTTGTGGCCTGACATCCTGTGCGGGCGGTATTACGAGTGTTGATATCCCCCAGCACCTGGGTAGGAGAGTCACAGCTAGGAGTTTCGCTACATTCTGTAAGTGTAACACCATTATGTGGTGACGTATGTACCATACGTTTTGCTATTATCATATTGTTAAATAGAGCAACGGACGGAAGACACCGTCCTCAGTTCCAGGTTGTTTGTGACGTCCCATTACAACTAGAAATGACGTATGTAACCAGGGGGAGGGGGGATTCTTGATGATTTCCCCCTATATAATCTTAAATTACATAGGCAGGTTTAAGAAATAAATGTTAGTTTTCCGTCCTCTAACTGCCCAGATAATGGATGGTACAAACAATAGGCAATTCCGTTTCACCATCCATTATCTTGTCAGTTAGTGAACGGAAAACTAAAATTTATTTCTATACCAATTCTGAATACAAGAATAAATGTGGTCACCGTATTCATTTGAAAATCAGTTACCCCTGACAGCAAACTCTGATAGACCCGTCCAGATAATCTGTTCCGGTGTTCCACTGGGGCAGATCTGTTCTCTCGGGTGAGGGGTGCGAAGGGGTGATGAAGCTCAGGGAACGATATTCTTGTAATTCAGTGCAGAGACCATGTTTACTCTCGTATTGAAAGTTACAGACTTCATGTGGACGCGATCTTATGTGCGATGAAGAATCATTTATACCATACGGCGTTGATCTGTACGACCTCGAGACAGTTGCCATCACAGTTTTGCTGACTCCACACTCAGCCAGCGCGTGAGTCTACTGCCGACACAAGATCACTACAGAATGATTGTTATGGGTTCCGCAAATGCTGGAGAATTTTTTATTACACGAGATAAGATATACACACCCTGATATTTTCTGTCGAGTGGCCAAGCATTTTACAGCCCCATATATCAACATAAGTTAGCTGAAAGAGCTGTTCACCGCCTCCTGTGAACAGCTGTCCGTCTGAAATCCATCTTGAGAGACAGCTGTCGTCATTGCAATGTTGCTTTTTCTGCACGTGCGTCATTCATAAATTTACTACGATTGCCACGCCCCTCGGATACACAGACTCAGCGAAACGACAAGAATCATGCGAAACAATTCGCATTTGTAAGCATTTCGAGTCGCAAATCTAAGTGAAAACAGATAGTGTAGTCAATAATCTATTGAGAGTCGAAAATCGCGAGTAATTCTCACTTAAGCCATTCACTATGGAGCAGACGGTGCGATACCATATCCACCCTGTCAAAATCGTATTTGGCATAGGTCCATTTTGGAAAAGAGTCACGTGAGAAAGGGTACTATATCGTCCATATAGGACAGCAATCTCCCTATGATTTCAATGCTAGAGATCAGGCAGATACTTTAGAATTGCCAATATAGTTAATAACTTGTTAAGGGTAGTGGCCATTTCCAGTAATATCGGAGTTATGGTGTTTCGAAACTAGGACCATTTCGGAGTTTCGGCGGTTCCCGTCATTTTTCCCCGTCTTTTGTTCGTCTTTTTTGGTTGATCGACCGACATAGATGGAAAGGCACTTACCAGGTGAATGGGCCGTGATACTTTCGAAAAGCGTGAAGTATTATGTAAAAACTAAACCTATATTGTATTTTCAATAGAGAATACTCCGGCTTTGCATACAGCCCGATATTTGACGATGCTTGTACTCCTGATCCTATTTCGTTTCAAAAACTGAAAGTATGCCTTTATTCCAGGAAAGTACTGAAAAGTACTCCTTCCTATTGATACTTCCTGTATTCACCTAAAGGAACCCTAATAAGTCCAATTCCTGATATTTGACAATATTAGCAGCCATCGTACTGATTCTATGAAAGTACTGAATAGTATGCATACGTCTTGCTTTTACTGATACTCTCTGTATTTACTTAAAAACACCCTAACATGGCTTTGTGTATAGGGGTTCTGAACTAACCATAAGTTCGATTCCTCATATTTGACAGTATTTTCAGCCATAATACTGATTCCACGGCAGTATTGGACTGTATGCATACAACTGCTACACTTCCTACATTCACCTAATATAACCCTATAATATGGCTAAACGTATAGCGGTTCTGAACTAACAATAAGTTCGATTCTTATTTGACAGTATTTGCAGCCATAGTACTGAGTCTATGGAAGTATTGGACGGTATGCATACTGCTTGCTATAACTGTTACTCCCTATATTCACCTGAGAGAGCCTTAACACGGCTTAGCGTATAACTGTTCGGAACTAACCGTAAGTCCAATTCCCCATATTTGACAGTATTAGCAGCCTTCGTACTGCTTAGCGTATAGCGGTTGAGCACTAACCTTAATCCGACTCCCTATATTTGACAGTATTAGCAGCCTTCGTACCGGTACTGATTGTATGGATGTAGTACTGAATAGTATGCATACTGATCACTGATAGGCCTACTACATGTTCTCACTTAAAGTGATCGTAACCCCTCAAGTAAAGTTTCTATCAAATGAAAGTCCATTGCGAACAGTATCGGGAAATATTTATTTTTTACGATTTTATTACACAGAGTGAACTGCAATTAAAGCATGGTATTCTATGGTAGTCTGTAACAATTACATTTAGGTCCAGTGACGTCACACTGCATTAATACGTATATGTCAAACTTTGTATGCACATTCCAGTGCTTGATTCAAGCTTGAGGTATGTATACTTTGAGTTTTAACACAGACTCACTGTTCCAATGTGCATGTTCCAAAATCTGGGAAATTAAATGCAAGATTCAAATTGACTTGACACTCATGAGTCACCATCCACCATATGTTGGTGAAACATGCACATTGAGTCTGTGTTGACACTCAAAGTATCCACACATTAAGCTTGAATCGAGCATTGGAAAGTGCGTACAAAGTTTGAAATATATGTATTAAGGCAGTGTGACGTCACTGGACCTAAATATGATTGTAACAGACCACCATAGAATACCATGCTTTAATGGCTGTTTACTCTGTATAATAAAATTGTAAAGAAATAAAATAAATAATTTTTCCACACTGTTTGCAATGGTCTTTCATTTGATGGACACTTTACTTGAGGGTTTACGATCACTTTAAGAGCACTCTAACTCGGCTTTGTGCATAGCGGTTCGGAACTTACCGTAAGTCTGATTCCCCATATTTGATAGTATTCGCATCTATAGTACGGAATCTATGGAAGTACCGGTACTGTATAGTATGCAAACGGACTACTATAAATGATACTTCTTGCATTCACATGGTAGAACTCTAGCAGGACTTTGTGTATAGCGCTTTGGAACTAACCCTAAGTCTGATTCCCCATATTTGATAGTATTTGTAACGAATCCATGAAAGTACAGTATAGTATGCATATTGACTACCATAATGATACTTCCTATATTCACCTGATAGAACTCTAGCATGGCTTAGCGTATAGTGGTTCGGAACTAACCCGTAGTCTGATTTCCCATATTTGACAGTATTTGCAGCCATAGTATTTATTCTATGGAAATATTGCATTGTATGCATACTGCTGCTATAACTGATACTTCCTACATTCACCTAATAGAACCCTAATACGGCTTTACGAAGGCCTATAGCGGTTCTGAACTAACACTAAATTGCATTCCCCATATTTGACAGTATTTGCAATCCCAGTAATAATTCTATGAAGGTACTGAAAAGTATGCATACTGACTATACATGTAACTGATGCTCCCTGTACAATTACGGTAACTCTAACACGGCTTTGCGAAAAACACTTCGGTACTAACCTGAAGTCCGATTCCCCATATTTGACAGTATTTCCAGCCCTATACTAATTCCAAGGGAGTTGAAAAGTATGCCTACAGTGTTTGTTAAAATTTGACTTTCAATATACTCCTTTATAGCGATTAACTTATGCTTATTTCGCATGGCTATCTCAGCGCGAACGGTCATTCCAGTATCAGACATGTACATGTAGTTTTTCCTTGGTATCTATTCGTGTAAAAACTTCGAGTGCCTCTCCTTCTCTAATATTTATCTGTTAATTCCTCATTTTGCGATAGTTTTAGTTTATTAGATCATCAAATAACTGTGTTTGATTTGATACATACTTGTTTTCTTATGTTTCTGTATTAACACATATTATTTTAAACCAATCTTGGACTTACCGGTACTACCATTTCGGCATCAAAAAATCTCTTTTGGACTTGAATTTTATTAACCTCGTATTTGTCTAATAGCCTACTTACTATTCACTCACGTGGGGTCTTAAATCGTTTTAGATTCGTCCAGTGCCGTCGAGTTACCGGTAGCTATCAAGAAGGTATTCCTTCGATATGTGTGCCTCTCAGAGAGAACGAACTGTTCTTCATTCCTATTATTGCACCTCCCTACAAAAACTCCATGTGTAGCGACGTGAAAATTGTTTCGAAGATTTATCATAGAACGAAATAATTTCATGTATGGAGCACAGACTTGAACGGTTACAATTTTTTCCACACAATTTCTTAGCTGGTTGTACACGCCGACAGTTATTTTCAGTTTCATTCATTAGCTGGGCATGATAACACAAATTCGTGCATGTAGTTTGGGATGACGTCATTCGTTTATTCTAGCTTTCACCCTACGAGACCAAAGCAGACGCCATAGTGTATTCTGGGTAGGAGATTATACGTGCCTTGCCCACAATACTCCACGGCGCATGCGAAACCGGAAGTGCGCACCCGACTCAATTGCCTTTTCTACTAGTATGCTATAAAACCGGAAGACGAAAAGTCGACAAAGCGAAATTGGGTTGCGTAAAGGCGAAACTGAGATAAGAAAACGCACAATTGCGACAAAAGTGGTCAAATATCGCGTTTTCGCCTTTTTCGTGGAGGGGGGAAACGAAGAAGTTGAGATACGAAAACCCGAATCTGCGATGTGAATACTCGAAGATATTTTCGTGTTTTCATGTCAAAAGTCTGAACGTATCCAAAATTTGCTGGGGGGGGAGGTTAAAAATAGTCGATTCAACTAAGAATACTTTTCTTTCACAGATACTTTTTGCTTTGACCATGTAAACTATGCACAGAGAAAGGAGAGTAACCATGGTAAAGGCACAGATCGTTTCAGTCACTGAGTAAACGGTACATCTCTCCGGGAAATCTACTCTATGCTGGGATTATATCGGGTATTCTATGGCGTGTCCAATACCACACGTGAACTTTGAAATCCAGCATGGCTGCCAGGAAGATACATCCATTACCCATCCACATCAAAGACAACACGATGATATGGAATCTTTAGTCATGGTAAGGCTCACTAGGAATGAAGTTGACGGTCAACATCAGGACTCCTTCGTTCGCAATTGGTTCAGTGAAAAGGCTTTGGAAGGTGCGACAGAAGGACAGATAAACCAAGAATTGCAAAACTTCGATTGGAGATATTCTGTGCCATCAACATCCGTTGCAGAGGGAGCCGCCCGTCAATTGGACCTATCACAGAACGACGACGATTCAAGGCCGGCTAAAAGGATTAAGATAGAGCATAACACAGGATATGGTACGGTAATAAACCGAGTACAGAAATATGATGTAAGTCGGGTACTTCTTTGATGAATTTTGGATTCTAGGAAAATACAGTTTAACACGGGTCAAGAGTGATCATCTGTCTTCGTCAGATCTGAGTATAGAGATGACCAGAGGTACAGTAGTCCATATTGTAGTGCAGGGTTAGAACTGTTGTAGATCAATTATTAGTTCTTATTGACAACCTATCTTACATTGTATTACCAATATGCACGTATGATTACCAACCAGAGAGAACGAGTCTGACAGCCTGAAACGAACAAACCACATGAGCATGGTGAGGGAAAGTGTTTTGTTCATCTGCGTATGTCTATTTCAAAGCCAGTGGACAATCTCGGTATTGAGTGATGGGCATGTATATGTTATATATTCACCGAATCCCTGTTTGGGAAAAGTACCTGTGAAAGCTAAAGAAAAATGTAGATTAACGTACAAATAGAAATACTTTATATATTCATTTGTAGATTCTGGCGATGGGAAACCGCAGCGCCAGGCAGTTATACAGCTGCCAGGGCTCATATAACGTCACAGTGTAGGGTTTGTCATGCAAATGGAATATGTTTCCCTTAATTACTGATTTGCCAGAATAAATATCTACGGATGTCATACATATTGACAATAATACAGCATTCCTGAGATTGTTTGGGCGATACGAGTTGTAGACTGCCGACGAGACTCTTATGTCGGCTTCTCCGGCACATCACAACTGGTATCGACCAAAAAACCCATGACATCCCTATATTGTTCTTGTGATTTTCAGTTATGACTATGTGACACACATAATTATAGAGTAATGGATGACCATTTCCCCCCAACAGGACTATTTCCATTGTGAAGTGACACCCTCTCAATCATTCCGGCCCGGTGATGGTCGGACAACCCCCAAGGTGGAAGATATGGCGGAAGTAAACGCGGAAATAGACAAGGAAACTTGGCGCAGTATACCAAGATGTCTGGATATGCGGTGTGTTCAATCGGCTGTGACAGAAACACTTCCAATGACCGGACAATGCGACGTTCCGTCGCAGATCGGACACAACACTAAGGAAAGGTCATACGGGAGTCCACCTCGTGGAGATATCACGGTTACTAGAAACGCCCTCTGGATAAACAAAGCGGAAAACGCCTGTACCGTTAGCTACAAGATGTCGAATTTCACCGATGTGCGCACATGTTCGGAGGGTGACTATACTTCTGATCGGGAAGGTAATCTCCTCATACATATGAGAAAACATACCGGAGAGAAGCCATACAAATGCTTTCAGTGTGACTATGGGTTTATTCGGCGATCAGCTTTTGTCAGACATATGAGGACGCATACAGGGAATAAACCTTACCAATGTACCCAATGTGATTTTAGATCTGCATATAAGAATGTTATTGATGGACATATGAGAAAACACACTGGAGAGAAACCATACAAGTGTTCACATTGTGACTATAGATCGACCTATAAGACTGTCCTTCATAGACATATGAGAACCCATACAGGGGATAAGCCATTCAAATGCTCCCAGTGTGACCATCGATCAGCTTGCAAGAATAAACTTGATAGACATATGAGAACGCACACTGGGGAGAAGCCATACAAGTGTTCTCACTGTGATTATAGATCGGCCCATGCTCTTCATAGACAAATGAGAACACACACTAGAGAGAAGCCATACAAGTGCTCTCAGTGTGACTATAGATCTACCAACAACAATGATCTCGATAGACATATGGGAGCCCACACGGAGAATAAGCCATTCAAATGCTCCCAGTGTGACTATCGTTCAGCTCGCAAGGATAAGCTTGATGAACATTTGAGAGCCCATACGGGGGATAAGCCATTCAAATGCTCCCAGCGTGACCATCGATCACCTCGCAAGTATAAGCTTGATAGACATCTGAGAACACACACTGGAGAGAAGCCATACGAGTGTTCCCAATGTGACTATAGATCTACCCAAAAATCTGCACTAAATACACATATGAGAAAACATACTAGAGAGAAGCCATACAAATGCTCTCAGTGTGACTATAGATGTACCCAAAAGAATAATCTTGATAAACATATGAGAACACACACTGGAGAGAAGCCATACATGTGTTCTCAGTGTGACTATAGATCTACCCAAAAAACTGCTCTTCATACACATATGAGAAAACACACTGGAGATAAGCCATACATGTGTACTCAGTGTGACTATAGATCTGCCAACACGGCTGCTCTTCAAACACATATGAGAAAACACACGGGAGAGAAGCCATACATGTGTTCTCAGTGTGACTATAGATCTACCAACACGACTGCTCTTCAAACACATATCAGAAAACACACGGGAGAGAAGCCATATAAATGTTCTCAGTGTGACTATAGATCTTCCCAAAAGTCTAATCTTGATACACATATGAGAACACACACTGGAGAGAAGCCATACGTGTGTTGTCAGTGCGACTACAGATCTGCTCATAAGGCTGCTCTTCATAGGCACATGAGAATTCATACTGGTGGAAAGTGATATAAATGTTCGCATTGTGATCATAGATCAGCCTATAAAAGTGCTCTTGGCGGACATATGAGAACACACACTGGAGAGAAGCCATACATGTGTCCTCAGTGTGTCTTTAGATTTACCTTTAAGAATGTTCTTCATAGATATATGGGAACCCATGCAGGGGAGAAGCCTTACAAATGTACCCCATGTGATCATAGATCAGCCCATAAGAATAATCTTAATGTACATACGAGAATACACGCTGGAGAGAAGCCATACAAATGCTTTCCGTGTGACTGGATTTACTAAGCGATCAGATATTGCCAGGCATATGAGAACACATACAGAGGAGAAGCCATACGAATGTTCCCAGTGTGACTATAGATGAGCCCATAAGAATAATTTTGAGATACATATGAGAATACACACAGGTGAAGCGAAACAAATTCTCTCAATTTGAGGAGAAGCCATTCAAGTACCTTTAATGTGAGTATGAGTCCACACAATTATGTAATCTCGTCAAACATATGAGAAAACACACTGGCGAAGAACCATGACGGTGTTCTCCTTAGGAGCTATTACCGTATACCGTAATTTAACTAACACTTTCAATCAACAATCTGTAAAACTTGGTATTGTAGAACACTAATGTAGGCCTACAGATCGTGCGTGTTCCTACATGTACGAGATTTGATTGGTCAGGCAAAAATATCTCCTTTCTGTTGATGTACTGGTTTTAACCTCATTTGTAGTTTTACCTGGGAGTAGATCAAATTTTTCTAACTCCAGTTATTAAAATAAATTGTGATATATTTTAGTCGTCATCTGTATTATGTAATGGTGATTATTGTGTGTTCAATAATTTATAGCCATTGTGTTTTATCTCAAGACACCGTATACTTACTTTGTGCATAATAGTTAATATTATGCAATACTCCTTGGGTAGTTATAAACCTCTACATTCCAGCGTGTCCCGAAACGCTCTAAACATTACCTCCAAAAAAAACTCAGTTTTATATTCTAGCACGAATAAAACCTACGTGGATTTTCTGTGTTTCACATAATTGCTGAAAAACCATTCAACAGGATTTGCTATTCATGATTTCAAGTCTCCTGATTGTTCTGTGAGTTTTTTTACATTGATGTACTTTCCCATTATACCGGAATTCCTGACCGCATAAATACATGCTAATCGAAACAGGATGATCTAGTTCATGCTTTCACTATGGGATTCTATGGGGGGGTGCGGCAGGCTGTGTATAGCTCTCTCCCAAATCCGGCGGAGTAGAGTTCCTTTTGTGTACTTGAGTGGTTGACTGGGCAGATTCTTAGCATGCTCTTCCCAATCTCCCTTTGTCAGCCTTCTAGCTTTTCATTGGCTGAGGGTCTCCGGGACTTCTCGGCCATATTCGCTGGTTCAACATGATCTCAGTGGACCTTGTCCAACCACTACCACACCCTTCCCCCTCCTGGTTTTAGGGGTGGCTTTTCTCCAGCCTTCCAGCCTTTTTTATCGTCGTCTTTTACATCCAGCCCTAGCCCTACCCTAACTGTCCCTAACTTCAAAATATGTTGCAAAAACTTCCGGATATTCCGAAACCTTATGCTACACTTAAAATGGTGCAGTTCCCATTACCCCAGCATTTCTGCCTAGCATGGCCTGCACCTAAAGCTATGTCAGCTTCAAAAATGCTGACACTAAAACTTCCCTATCTCTGCACTTAAAATGGTGCACTCTATCAAACACACTAAAATTGTATTTCACAGATTCAGAGAAATACTCTACTTCCCTTTCTTTCTAATCCTCAGCAGACCGCGAGGCTACCTAACACCCCCTACCCTAAACTTTTCAGTCAACCTTGTCAGATTTTGACTTCGCTATTCCCGCTAGCCCCCGAATTCTCTTCCTCCCGACCGCGGCATGCCTACTAACCGCCCCAGTGGAAAATCCAAGAGCTACCCATAAAAATTAACCTTAAAATATAACCCCCAAGGCCTACCAGCCTTATCTCAAATTCCCTCCCCCACCGGGGCATGATTACTAGCTGCCCCAGTGGAAAAGCCACTTTTTTTTTTAATGAAAATTAACCTTAAGATATGAACCCCAAGGCCTACCAGCCTTATCCCCCTCCCTTCCAATATTCAGCTGACTCGCCAGCCATTTAGCCTGGAGCCAGCCACACAGCTGAGCACGGAGCCGACAAGCCACCCAACCCACCAATTCTTTAAGATCCTTCAACGGCCTTTCAAATGTTTAGGACTAGAACTGGCACCTACTAATAAAAAGGACTACGTAATCCTGAAGGGCGACAAAAAAAGGAGAAACTTTAAAGCTTTAGTTCCTGTAAATCTCCTTGATTTATTTCCAGCTATTATAGAAAGCTGAGGCTGATATCAATAGCCATAACAGGCACTAAGTGTCTCCCCTTTTGTACTCAGCGTGTGTGAATAAAACAACCTTCTCCCTTCCAAAGGCCCCCATTTTCAAAAAACCACCCTGCCCCATCTGTTTTCCCCTGGGATGAGTCCTGAGAAACAGATGTGATGCCCCAGAGGGAAGACCGCCTACCAGCGTCCCCCCGCCCAGGACCCCCATCTCAAGACCCATCTCAATTCTGTATTTCCCCTGGAGTGTCAAGCCCGTCTTCCGAAGACCACCCGGCGTAACGCCCTATGCCGAAAGATGATAGAATCGGCAGGCGTTCCGCCGGGTTATCTCCGCGACCAGCCGGTGTGGGAGATTTTTCACCCCGGCAATCCATTGAACAACGGGCCAAACATCCCAGGGGGTGTTGATGCTTGGAAATCCTGGAGGAGACTGGTACGGCGCGTCCGACTCTACCAGCAACCGATTCATGGCCAGGCCCTGAACAGCAGCCCTGGTGTCTCTGCAGTTCATGGCCCGGGAGCTCACCCCAAATATTGCATTTGGGAAGCGACCAAGCCAAGACTCGAGGGCAGCAGGGCTCCCCAGGAAGCAATGTACATGAACCGGGTGCGTAGCCGGCAGTGTCTCCCCCAGGATCCCCAAGAGGTCATTGAGGGCCATGGTTCACCCTTCTCCGTCCCGGCAGCCACCCCTCTGGGTATTTTCCCGGCAATGGATGACGACCGGGAGGTTAACCTGGAGCGCCAGTGGCAGGGTTTTCTTCAAGAAATTGGCCTGACACCGGCGCTCCACGGCAGACTCATGGTACTCATAATCTAGACCGACCTTCCCCAGACCACCACATCCTGGGGACCGCAGAAATTGTCGAAGCCTTTCCTTCGTTCCCTGGTCCACAGGACGGTTGGCCTGATGGGGGTGAAGTCCATAAGTGGTGTGCACCCTTGGGTCCCCGATGGGCCCGAGCAACCCATAAAGGGTTGTCCAGACTCGAGGAGTCCATTGGGCTTCTAGCCGCTGGAACTCCGTCCCGCAAGCCATATCAAACCCCGTCATTATAGTTTGCCGGGTGACTGTGGGATGAGGACGGGCGTCTTCTGGATACAGCCTGTGGGCCCGGACATACACCAATAATTCTGGGTATGTCCGGACCCCCAGGATTGACATTAGAATATGGAGGAATCCATGAAGGAAGGCCACCCAGTTTCACCAACGAGTGCCCGTGAGGGACCATTCTTCCATGGATTCATGTCCAGGATCCAGCCCGTGTTTCAACGCAAAACACAGGCTGGATTGATGACTTTTACACGACCAGCAAGCCACCTCAGGGGACATCCAGAACGGAAAATGATTCTGCTCCAGGTGTCTCCTGGGGCGGGTGCTGGTCCAGGTACACAACGGACACTGGTGCCCCTCTCGGAAGATCGCATTAATCCGAGCTACGGAGTAGGAGTCAACCGAACCTGGGGTTAGCAGATGGTTGACAGCCAACCAGCGTCCCCCGCCTGATCACGGACTCGGCCCACTCCCAGGAGCATCGTTCCCCTCCAAACCCCGAACCCGCCCATGCCTCCACCGTCACTGCCTAGCTACCCCTGCCTACACCTATCCCTCCCATGGCCCCTTCTAATTCCTAAAGTATTCCCCTCCCCCTACCTACTCTATCCCTCCCACTGCTCCTTCTAATTCCCCAAGTATTCCCCTCCCCCTACCTACTCCTATCCCTCCCACTGATCCCACTGGTTCTACCAACGATGGCCTCCCCGGAGGCATAGCCTTCCCCGGAATTAATTTCTCCCCCCAGTCCGAAACATCCCAATCCCCCTGCCCACTCGATTCTTCCCCACTTGATTCATCTCCCGTCCCTAAATTTGACAAACCCGTCAACCATGACCCAACCGTAATATCCCCCCCCTCCCCACTGATTCTGTTGCACTATAGGTAGCAGTCCATAGAAGAGCCAAGGCATCTGAAATTGAACAGTAGGCTGGTTTATTATATGCCAAACAGCAACTGTGTTTTGAGAGAACCCCCATAGAACTATATATTTTCTGAAAGAGTAGGCTCTTGCCATGAAGCTGAGACAGATGTAAGCATAGCTGACTGAAATCAGGGTCCCCATAACCGCTACAGAACATGCCCCAAACTTCAGCAAAATCCTCTAAATTTGGTCCAAAATAGGTCATATTCTCTCCCCATCACAGAAAAAACTTGACAATCAATTGCTTTGAAACTCACCGACACTGTCCCCAGTCGAAGGATCAACAAAAAATGGCGAAGAAAATAGGGGGTCGACAACGCGGATTTCAAGCTCATTTTTCCACTGCAAAATATACCATGTGCTCGCAAGCTAAAAAAGGCCCCAATTTACAGCCACACTTTCGCACCTCCATCTACATAGAGAAGCATTGGCCAATCTAACTAGCAAAATACCATGTACTGATTTGAAGCAAATCAACCAGTCAACTGAATGATATTACAAATATTAATAAACAATAAGCCAATAAAAATTCTCATGGGGTCAAACCTGGTGGAATATTAACTTCAACGATTTTGAGGGGGACCAAAATACGCAACTGTAGACTACCCCCTTTAAGTGAAGGGTACTTTTTGTGGATTTATTTTTTATCTACTCCTTTCAATCTATGGGTCTGTAGAAGTATTATGGTATATGACAGTCAATGGTTGAAAGTTATAATAAGATAAAACAGAGCCACAACTTTCTTCCTACCCCATTCACATTTTGACAGTTTTTGCGACGCCATTTTGTCAGGCTAGACCGCTATGTCAAATTTGAATATATCTGACTGAAAATTTTGCATTCCGTACTAATATTGTGTACTATTATGTTGAACACAATTGAAAACAATGATATTCACACCCAACACAGGACTGAAATTATGAAATCAGCACAGGGGCTTGGGCTAGAAGGGGAGGGGGTGGTGGATAACTCTCAGCGTGACAGAGGAATATCTGTTACATTGTGTGTAGTATTGCCAACTCCAATGCTGGTTTTATGGGAGGGGGGTAGGGCTGTTTTAATGGTCCCAAAGGAATTATTCTGTGACACTAAAACTGTTGAAAAATTCCCAGGACAATTGAACACCCCTCTCCCCCCCCCCCCACACCCCTATAAAACACCAGCATTGATGTTGGCAATTCTACACACCTTGTAACAGATATTCTTGATAGTAAGCAGTATTAGTTCTGGATGGAAAATTTTGAGTCAGATATGCAAATTTAATTTTACCTGAGAAAATGCCTCTTCTGTCATTTAAGTGAAGGATACTTTTTGTGGATTTATTTTTATCTACTCCTTTCGATCTATGGGTCTGTAGAAGTATTATGGTATATGATAGTCAATGGTTGAAAGTCATAATAAGATAAAACAGAGCCACAACTTTCCCCCTACCCCATTCATATTTTGACAGTTTTTGCGACGCCATTTTTTCAGGCTAGACCGCTATGTCAAATTTGAATATATCTGGCTGAAAATTTTGCATTCCGTACTAATATTGTTTACTATTATGTTGAACACAATTCAAAACAATGATATTCACACCCAACACAGGACTGAAATTATGAAATCAGCACAGGGGCTTGGGCTAGAAGGGGGGGGGAAGGGGGTGGTGGATAACTCTCAGCATGACAGGGGAATATCTGTTACATTGTTTGTAGTATTGCCAACTCCAATGCTGGTTTTATGGGAGGGGGGTAGGGCCGTTTTAATGGTCCCAGAGGAATTATTCTGAGACACTAAAACTTTTGAAAAATTCTCAGGACAATTGAACACCCCTCCCCTATAAAACACCAGCATTGATGTTGGCAATTCTACACATCTTGTAACAGATATTCTCTGGCGAAGCTTAGAGTTACCCCTCTCCCCCTTTCTAGCTCAAGCCCCTGTGCTGGTTTAATAATTTCAGTCCTGTGTTGGGTGTGAAAAGCATTGTTTTGAATTGTGTTCAACTTGATAGTAAGCAGTATTAGTTCTGGATGGAAAATTTTGAGTTAGATATGCAAATTTAATGTTACCGGTACCTTAGAAAATGCCTGTTCTGTCATATAGGTAGCAGTCCATAGAAGAGCCAAGGCATCTGATATTGAACAGTCGGCTGGTTTATTATATGCCAAACAGCAACCGTGTTTTGAGAGAACCCCCATAGAACTATATATTTTCTGAAAAAGTAGGCTCTTGCCATGAAGCTGAGACAGATCTAAGCATAGCTGACTGAAATCAGGGTCCCCATAACCCCTACAGAACATGCCCCAAACTTCAGAAAAATCTTCTAAATTTGGTCCAAAATAGGTCATATTCTCTCCCCATCACAGAAAAATTTTGACAATCGATTGCTTTGAAACTCACGGACACTGTCCCCAGTCGAAGGATCAACAAAAAATGGCGAAGACAATAGGGGGTCGACCACGCGGATTTCAAGCTCATTTCCCCACTGCAAAATATACCATGTGCTCGCAAGTTAAAAAAGGCCCCAATTTACAGCCACACTTTCGCACTTCCATCTACATAGAGAAGCATTGGCCAATCTAACTGGCAAAATACCATGTACCGATTTGAAGCATATCAACCAGTCAACTGAATGATATTACAAATATTAATAAACAATAAGCCAATAAAAATTCTCATGGGGTCAAACCTGGTGGAATATTAACTTCAACGATTTTGAGGGGGACCAAAAATACGCAACTATAGACTACCCCCTTTAAGTGAAGGGTACTTTTCTTGGATTTATTTTTTATCTACTCCTTTCAATCTATGGGTCTGTAGAAGTATTATGTTATATGACAGTCAATGGTTGAAAGTTATAATAAGATAAAACAGAGCCACAACTTTCCCCCTACCCCATTCATATTTTGACAGTTTTTGCGACGCCATTTTGTCAGGCTAGACCGCTATGTCAAATTTGAATATATCTGACTGAAAATTTTGCATTCCGTACTAATATTGTGTACTATTATGTTGAACACAATTCAAAACAATGATATTCACACCCAACACAGGACTGAAATTATGAAATCAGCACAGGGGCTTGGGCTAGAAGGGGAGGGGGTGGTGGATAACTCTCAGCGTGACAGAGGAATATCTGTTACATTGTGTGTAGTATTGCCAACTCCAATGCTGGTTTTCTGGGAGTGGGGTAGGGCTGTTTTAATGGTCCCAAAGGAATTATTCTGTGACACTAAAACTGTTGAAAAATTCCCAGGACAATTGAACACCCCTCTCCCCCCCCCCCCACACCCCTATAAAACACCAGCATTGATGTTGGCAATTCTACACACCTTGTAACAGATATTCTTGATAGTAAGCAGTATTAGTTCTGGATGGAAAATTTTGAGTCAGATATGCAAATTTAATTTTACCTGAGAAAATGCCTCTTCTGTCATTTAAGTGAAGGATACTTTTTGTGGATTTATTTTTATCTACTCCTTTCGATCTATGGGTCTGTAGAAGTATTATGGTATATGATAGTCAATGGTTGAAAGTCATAATAAGATAAAACAGAGCCACAACTTTCCCCCTACCCCATTCATATTTTGACAGTTTTTGCGACGCCATTTTTTCAGGCTAGACCGCTATGTCAAATTTGAATATATCTGGCTGAAAATTTTGCATTCCGTACTAATATTGTTTACTATTATGTTGAACACAATTCAAAACAATGATATTCACACCCAACACAGGACTGAAATTATGAAATCAGCACAGGGGCTTGGGCTAGAAGGGGGGGGGAAGGGGGTGGTGGATAACTCTCAGCATGACAGGGGAATATCTGTTACATTGTTTGTAGTATTGCCAACTCCAATGCTGGTTTTATGGGAGGGTGGTAGGGCCGTTTTAATGGTCCCAGAGGAATTATTCTGAGACACTAAAACTTTTGAAAAATTCTCAGGACAATTGAACACCCCTCCCCTATAAAACACCAGCATTGATGTTGGCAATTCTACACATCTTGTAACAGATATTCTCTGGCGAAGCTTAGAGTTACCCCTCTCCCCCTTTCTAGCTCAAGCCCCTGTGCTGGTTTAATAATTTCAGTCCTGTGTTGGGTGTGAAAAGCATTGTTTTGAATTGTGTTCAACTTGATAGTAAGCAGTATTAGTTCTGGATGGAAAATTTTGAGTTAGATATGCAAATTTAATGTTACCGGTACCTTAGAAAATGCCTGTTCTGTCATATAGGTAGCAGTCCATAGAAGAGCCAACGCATCTGATATTGAACAGTCGGCTGGTTTATTATATGCCAAACAGCAACCGTGTTTTGAGAGAACCCCCATAGAACTATATATTTTCTGAAAAAGTAGGCTCTTGCCATGAAGCTGAGACAGATCTAAGCATAGCTGACTGAAATCAGGGTCCCCATAACCCCTACAGAACATGCCCCAAACTTCAGAAAAATCTTCTAAATTTGGTCCAAAATAGGTCATATTCTCTCCCCATCACAGAAAAATTTTGACAATCGATTGCTTTGAAACTCACGGACACTGTCCCCAGTCGAAGGATCAACAAAAAATGGCGAAGACAATAGGGGGTCGACCACGCGGATTTCAAGCTCATTTCCCCACTGCAAAATATACCATGTGCTCGCAAGTTAAAAAAGGCCCCAATTTACAGCCACACTTTCGCACTTCCATCTACATAGAGAAGCATTGGCCAATCTAACTGGCAAAATACCATGTACCGATTTGAAGCATATCAACCAGTCAACTGAATGATATTACAAATATTAATAAACAATAAGCCAATAAAAATTATCATGGGGTCAAACCTGGTGGAATATTAACTTCAACGATTTTGAGGGGGACCAAAAATACGCAACTATAGACTACCCCCTTTAAGTGAAGGGTACTTTTTGTGGATTTATTTTTTATCTACTCCTTTCAATCTATGGGTCTGTAGAAGTATTATGGTATATGACAGTCAATGGTTGAAAGTTATAATAAGATAAAACAGAGCCACAACTTTCCCCCTACCCCATTCATATTTTGACAGTTTTTGCGACGCCATTTTGTCAGGCTAGACCGCTATGTCAAATTTGAATATATCTGACTGAAAATTTTGCATTCCGTACTAATATTGTGTACTATTATGTTGAACACAATTCAAAACAATGATATTCACACCCAACACAGGACTGAAATTATGAAATCAGCACAGGGGCTTGGGCTAGAAGGGGAGGGGGTGGTGGATAACTCTCAGCGTGACAGAGGAATATCTGTTACATTGTGTGTAGTATTGCCAACTCCAATGCTGGTTTTCTGGGAGTGGGGTAGGGCTGTTTTAATGGTCCCAAAGGAATTATTCTGTGACACTAAAACTGTTGAAAAATTCCCAGGACAATTGAACACCCCTCTCCCCCCCCCCCCACACCCCTATAAAACACCAGCATTGATGTTGGCAATTCTACACACCTTGTAACAGATATTCTTGATAGTAAGCAGTATTAGTTCTTGATGGAAAATTTTGAGTCAGATATGCAAATTTAATGTTACCTGAGAAAATGCCTCTTCTGTCATTTAAGTGAAGGGTACTTTTTGTGGATTTATTTTTATCTACTCCTTTCGATCTATGGGTCTGTAGAAGTATTATGGTATATGACAGTCAATGGTTGAAAGTCATAATAAGATAAAACAGAGCCACAACTTTCCTCCTACCCCATTCATATTTTGACAGTTTTTGCGACGCCATTTTTTCAGGCTAGACCGCTATGTCAAATTTGAATATATCTGGCTGAAAATTTTGCATTCCGTACTAATATTGTTTACTATTATGTTGAACACAATTCAAAACAATGATATTCACATCCAACACAGGACTGAAATTATGAAATCAGCACAGGGGCTTGGGCTAGAAGGGGGGGGGAGGGGGGTGGTGGATACCTCTCAGCATGACAGGGGAATATCTGTTACATTGTGTGTAGCATTGCCAACTCCAATGCTGGTTTTATGGGTAGGGCTGTTTTAATGGTCCCAGAGGAATTATTCTGTGACACTAAAACTTTTGAAAAATTCCCAGGACAATTGAACACCCCTCCCCCCCCCCCCTATAAAACACCAGCATTGATGTTGGCAATTCTACACACCTTGTAACAGATATTCTCTGGCGAAGCTTAGAGTTACCCCTCTCCCCCTTTCTAGCTCAAGCCCCTGTGCTGGTTTAATAATTTCAGTCCTGTGTTGGGTGTGAAAAGCATTGTTTTGAATTGTGTTCAACTTGATAGTAAGCAGTATTAGTTCTGGATGGAAAATTTTGAGTTAGATATGCAAATTTAATGTTACCGGTACCTGAGAAAATGCCTGTTCTGTCATATAGGTAGCAGTCCATAGAAGAGCCAAGGCATCTGATATTGAACAGTAGGCTGGTTTATTATATGCCAAACAGCAACCGTGTTTTGAGAGAACCCCCATAGAACTATATATTTTCTGAAAGAGTAGGCTCTTGCCATGAAGCTGAGACAGATCTAAGCATAGCTGACTGAAATCAGGGTCCCCATAACCCCTACAGAACATGCCCCAAACTTCAGCAAAATCCTCTAAATTTGGTCCAAAATAGGTCATATTCTCTCCCCGTCACAGAAATTTTTTGACAATCGATTGCTTTGAAACTCACGGACACTGTCCCCAGTCGAAGGATCAACCAAAAATGGCGAAGAAAATAGGGAGTCGACCACGCGGATTTCAAGCTCATTTTCCCACTGCAAAATATGCCATGTGCTCGCAAGTTAAAAGAGGCCCCAATTTACAGCCACACTTTCGCACTTCCATCTACATAGAGAAGCATTGGCCAATCTAACTGGCAAAATACCATGTACCGATTTGAAGCATATCAAACAGTCAACTGAATGATATTACAAATATTAATAAACAATAAGCAAATAAAAATTCTCATGGGGTCAAACCTGGTGGAATATTAACTTCAACGATTTTGAGGGGGACCAAAAATACGCAACTATAGACTACCCCCCTTTAAGTGAAGGGTACTTTTTGTGGATTTATTTTTTAGCTACTCCTTTCAATCTATGGGTCTGTAGAAGTATTATGGTATATGACAGTCAATGGTTGAAAGTTATAATAAGATAAAACAGAGCCACAACTTTCCCCCTACCCCATTCATATTTTGACAGTTTTTGCGACGCCATTTTGTCAGGCTAGACCGCTATGTCAAATTTGAATATATCTGACTGAAAATTTTGCATTCCGTACTAATATTGTGTACTATTATGTTGAACACAATTCAAAACAATGATATTCACACCCAACACAGGACTGAAATTATGAAATCAGCACAGGGGCTTGGGCTAGAAGGGGAGGGGGTGGTGGATAACTCTCAGCGTGACAGAGGAATATCTGTTACATTGTGTGTAGTATTGCCAACTCCAATGCTGGTTTTCTGGGAGTGGGGTAGGGCTGTTTTAATGGTCCCAAAGGAATTATTCTGTGACACTAAAACTGTTGAAAAATTCCCAGGACAATTGAACACCCCTCTCCCCCCCCCCCCACACCCCTATAAAACACCAGCATTGATGTTGGCAATTCTACACACCTTGTAACAGATATTCTTGATAGTAAGCAGTATTAGTTCTGGATGGAAAATTTTGAGTCAGATATGCAAATTTAATTTTACCTGAGAAAATGCCTCTTCTGTCATTTAAGTGAAGGATACTTTTTGTGGATTTATTTTTATCTACTCCTTTCGATCTATGGGTCTGTAGAAGTATTATGGTATATGATAGTCAATGGTTGAAAGTCATAATAAGATAAAACAGAGCCACAACTTTCCCCCTACCCCATTCATATTTTGACAGTTTTTGCGACGCCATTTTTTCAGGCTAGACCGCTATGTCAAATTTGAATATATCTGGCTGAAAATTTTGCATTCCGTACTAATATTGTTTACTATTATGTTGAACACAATTCAAAACAATGATATTCACACCCAACACAGGACTGAAATTATGAAATCAGCACAGGGGCTTGGGCTAGAAGGGGGGGGGAGGGGGTGGTGGATAACTCTCAGCATGACAGGGGAATATCTGTTACATTGTGTGCAGTATTGCCAACTCCAATGCTGGTTTTATGGGAGGGGGGTAGGGCTGTTTTAATGGTCCCAGAGGAATTATTCTGTGACACTAAAACTTTTGAAAAATTCCCAGGACAATTGAACACCCCTCTCTCCTCCCCCCCCTATATAACACCAGCATTGATGTTGGCAATTCTACACACCTTGTAACAGATATTCTCTGACGAAGCTTAGAGTTACCCCTCTCCCCCTTTCTAGCCCAAGCCCCTGTGCTGGTTTAATAATTTCAGTCCTGTGTTGGGTGTGAAAAGCATTGTTTTGAATTGTGTTCAACTTGATAGTAAGCAGTATTAGTTCTGGATGGAAAATTTTGAGTCAGATATGCAAATTTAATGTTACCTGAGAAAATGCCTGTTCTGTCATATAGGTAGCAGTCCATGGAAGAGCCAAGGCATCTGAAATTGAACAGTTGAACCCCCATAGAACTATATATTTTCTGAAAGAGTAGGCTCTTGCCATGAAGCTGAGACAGATGTAAGCGTAGCAGACTGAAATCAGGGTCCCCATAACCCCTACAGAACATGCCCCAAACTTCAGGAAAATCCTCTAAATTTGGTCCAAAATAGGTCATATTCTCTCCCCATCACAGAAAAAACTTGACAAACGATTGCTTGGAAACTCACCGACACTGTCCCCAGTCGAAGGATCAACAAAGAATGGCGAAGAAAATAGGGGGTCGACCACGCGGATTTCAAGCTCATTTTCCCACTGCAAAATATACCATGTGCTCGCAAGCTAAAAAAAGCCCCAATTTACAGCCACACTTTCGCACTTCCATCTACATAGAGAAGCATTGGCCAATCTAACTGGCAAAATACCATGTACTGGTTTGAAGCAAATCAACCAGTCAACTGAATGATATTACAAATATTAATAAACAATAAGCCAATAAAAATTATCATGGGGTCAAACCTGGTGGAATATTAACTTCAACGATTTTGAGGGGGACCAAAAATACGCAACTATAGACTACCCCCTTTAAGTGAAGGGTACTTTTTGTGGATTTATTTTTTATCTACTCCTTTCAATCTATGGGTCTGTAGAAGTATTATGGTATATGACAGTCAATGGTTGAAAGTTATAATAAGATAAAACAGAGCCACAACTTCCCCCCTACCCCATTCATATTTTGACAGTTTTTGCGACGCCATTTTGTCAGGCTAGACCGCTATGTCAAATTTGAATATATCTGACTGAAAATTTTGCATTCCGTACTAATATTGTGTACTATTATGTTGAACACAATTCAAAACAATGATATTCACACCCAACACAGGACTGAAATTATGAAATCAGCACAGGGGCTTGGGCTAGAAGGGGAGGGGGTGGTGGATAACTCTCAGCGTGACAGAGGAATATCTGTTACATTGTGTGTAGTATTGCCAACTCCAATGCTGGTTTTATGGGAGGGGGGTAGGGCTGTTTTAATGGTCCCAAAGGAATTATTCTGTGACACTAAAACTTTTGAAAAATTCCCAGGACAATTGAACCCCCCCCCCCCCCCCACCCCTATAAAACACCAGCATTGATGTTGGCAATTCTACACACCTTGTAACAGATATTCTTGATAGTAAGCAGTATTAGTTCTGGATGGAAAATTTTGAGTCAGATATGCAAATTTAATGTTACTTGAGAAAATGCCTCTTCTGTCATTTAAGTGAAGGGTACTTTTTGTGGATTTATTTTTATCTACTCCTTTCGATCTATGGGTCTGTAGAAGTATTATGGTATATGCCAGTCAATGGTTGAAAGTCATAATAAGATAAAACAGAGCCACAACTTTCCCCCTACCCCATTCATATTTTGACAGTTTTTGCGGTTTAATAATTTCAGTCCTGTGTTGGGTGTGAAAAGCATTGTTTTGAATTGTGTTCAACTTGATAGTAAGCAGTATTAGGTCTGGATGGAAAATTTTGAGTCAGATATGCAAATTTAATGTTACCTGAGAAAATGCCTGTTCTGTCATATAGGTAGCAGCCCATAGAAGAGCCAAGGCATCTGAAATTGAACAGTTGAACCCCCATAAAACTATATATTTTCTGAAAGAGTAGGCTCTTGCCATGAAGCTGAGACAGATGTAAGCATAGCAGACTGAAATCAGGGTCCCCATAACCCCTACAGAACATGCCCCAAACTTCAGGAAAATCCTCTAAATTTGGTCCAAAATAGGTCATATTCTCTCCCCATCACAGAAAAAACTTGACAAACGATTGCTTGGAAACTCACCGACACTGTCCCCAGTCGAAGGATCAACAAAGAATGGCGAAGAAAATAGGGGGTCGACCACGCGGATTTCAAGCTCATTTTCCCACTGCAAAATATACCATGTGCTCGCAAGCTAAAAAAAGCCCCAATTTACAGCCACACTTTCGCACTTCCATCCACATAGAGAAGCATTGGGCAATCTAACTGGCAAATACCATGTACTGATTTGAAGCAAATCAACCAGTCAACTGAATGATATTACAAATATTAATAAACAATAAGCCAATAAAAATTATCATGGGGTCAAACCTGGTGGAATATTAACTTCAACGATTTTGAGGGGGACCAAAAATACGCAACTATAGACTACCCCCTTTAAGTGAAGGGTACTTTTTGTGGATTTATTTTTTATCTACTCCTTTCAATCTATGGGTCTGTAGAAGTATTATGGTATATGACAGTCAATGGTTGAAAGTTATAATAAGATAAAACAGAGCCACAACTTTCCCCCTACCCCATTCATATTTTGACAGTTTTTGCGACGCCATTTTGTCAGGCTAGACCGCTATGTCAAATTTGAATATATCTGACTGAAAATTTTGCATTCCGTACTAATATTGTGTACTATTATGTTGAACACAATTCAAAACAATGATATTCACACCCAACACAATACTGAAATTATGAAATCAGCACAGGGGCTTGGGCTAGAAGGGGAGGGGGTGGTGGATAACTCTCAGCGTGACAGAGGAATATCTGTTACATTGTGTGTAGTATTGCCAACTCCAATGCTGGTTTTATGGGAGGGGGGTAGGGCTGTTTTAATGGTCCCAAAGGAATTATTCTGTGACACTAAAACTTTTGAAAAATTCCCAGGACAATTGAACCCCCCCCCCCCCCCCACCCCTATAAAACACCAGCATTGATGTTGGCAATTCTACACACCTTGTAACAGATATTCTTGATAGTAAGCAGTATTAGTTCTGGATGGAAAATTTTGAGTCAGATATGCAAATTTAATGTTACTTGAGAAAATGCCTCTTCTGTCATTTAAGTGAAGGGTACTTTTTGTGGATTTATTTTTATCTACTCCTTTCGATCTATGGGTCTGTAGAAGTATTATGGTATATGCCAGTCAATGGTTGAAAGTCATAATAAGATAAAACAGAGCCACAACTTTCCCCCTACCCCATTCATATTTTGACAGTTTTTGCGGTTTAATAATTTCAGTCCTGTGTTGGGTGTGAAAAGCATTGTTTTGAATTGTGTTCAACTTGATAGTAAGCAGTATTAGGTCTGGATGGAAAATTTTGAGTCAGATATGCAAATTTAATGTTACCTGAGAAAATGCCTGTTCTGTCATATAGGTAGCAGTCCATAGAAGAGCCAAGGCATCTGAAATTGAACAGTTGAACCCCCATAAAACTATATATTTTCTGAAAGAGTAGGCTCTTGCCATGAAGCTGAGACAGATGTAAGCATAGCAGACTGAAATCAGGGTCCCCATAACCCCTACAGAACATGCCCCAAACTTCAGGAAAATCCTCTAAATTTGGTCCAAAATAGGTCATATTCTCTCCCCATCACAGAAAAAACTTGACAAACGATTGCTTGGAAACTCACCGACACTGTCCCCAGTCGAAGGATCAACAAAGAATGGCGAAGAAAATAGGGGGTCGACCACGCGGATTTCAAGCTCATTTTCCCACTGCAAAATATACCATGTGCTCGCAAGCTAAAAAAAGCCCCAATTTACAGCCACACTTTCGCACTTCCATCCACATAGAGAAGCATTGGGCAATCTAACTGGCAAATACCATGTACTGATTTGAAGCAAATCAACCAGTCAACTGAATGATATTACAAATATTAATAAACAATAAGCCAATAAAAATTATCATGGGGTCAAACCTGGTGGAATATTAACTTCAACGATTTTGAGGGGGACCAAAAATACGCAACTATAGACTACCCCCTTTAAGTGAAGGGTACTTTTTGTGGATTTATTTTTTATCTACTCCTTTCAATCTATGGGTCTGTAGAAGTATTATGGTATATGACAGTCAATGGTTGAAAGTTATAATTAGATAAAACAGAGCCACAACTTCCCCCTACCCCATTCATATTTTGACAGTTTTTGCGACGCCATTTTGTCAGGCTAGACCGCTATGTCAAATTTGAATATATCTGACTGAAAATTTTGCATTCCGTACTAATATTGTGTACTATTATGTTGAACACAATTCAAAACAATGATATTCACACCCAACACAATACTGAAATTATGAAATCAGCACAGGGGCTTGGGCTAGAAGGGGAGGGGGTGGTGGATAACTCTCAGCGTGACAGAGGAATATCTGTTACATTGTGTGTAGTATTGCCAACTCCAATGCTGGTTTTATGGGAGGGGGGTAGGGCTGTTTTAATGGTCCCAAAGGAATTATTCTGTGACACTAAAACTTTTGAAAAATTCCCAGGACAATTGAACCCCCCCCCCCCCCCCACCCCTATAAAACACCAGCATTGATGTTGGCAATTCTACACACCTTGTAACAGATATTCTTGATAGTAAGCAGTATTAGTTCTGGATGGAAAATTTTGAGTCAGATATGCAAATTTAATGTTACTTGAGAAAATGCCTCTTCTGTCATTTAAGTGAAGGGTACTTTTTGTGGATTTATTTTTATCTACTCCTTTCGATCTATGGGTCTGTAGAAGTATTATGGTATATGCCAGTCAATGGTTGAAAGTCATAATAAGATAAAACAGAGCCACAACTTTCCCCCTACCCCATTCATATTTTGACAGTTTTTGCGGTTTAATAATTTCAGTCCTGTGTTGGGTGTGAAAAGCATTGTTTTGAATTGTGTTCAACTTGATAGTAAGCAGTATTAGGTCTGGATGGAAAATTTTGAGTCAGATATGCAAATTTAATGTTACCTGAGAAAATGCCTGTTCTGTCATATAGGTAGCAGTCCATAGAAGAGCCAAGGCATCTGAAATTGAACAGTTGAACCCCCATAAAACTATATATTTTCTGAAAGAGTAGGCTCTTGCCATGAAGCTGAGACAGATGTAAGCATAGCAGACTGAAATCAGGGTCCCCATAACCCCTACAGAACATGCCCCAAACTTCAGGAAAATCCTCTAAATTTGGTCCAAAATAGGTCATATTCTCTCCCCATCACAGAAAAAACTTGACAAACGATTGCTTGGAAACTCACCGACACTGTCCCCAGTCGAAGGATCAACAAAGAATGGCGAAGAAAATAGGGGGTCGACCACGCGGATTTCAAGCTCATTTTCCCACTGCAAAATATACCATGTGCTCGCAAGCTAAAAAAAGCCCCAATTTACAGCCACACTTTCGCACTTCCATCCACATAGAGAAGCATTGGGCAATCTAACTGGCAAATACCATGTACTGATTTGAAGCAAATCAACCAGTCAACTGAATGATATTACAAATATTAATAAACAATAAGCCAATAAAAATTATCATGGGGTCAAACCTGGTGGAATATTAACTTCAACGATTTTGAGGGGGACCAAAAATACGCAACTATAGACTACCCCCTTTAAGTGAAGGGTACTTTTTGTGGATTTATTTTTTATCTACTCCTTTCAATCTATGGGTCTGTAGAAGTATTATGGTATATGACAGTCAATGGTTGAAAGTTATAATTAGATAAAACAGAGCCACAACTTCCCCCTACCCCATTCATATTTTGACAGTTTTTGCGACGCCATTTTGTCAGGCTAGACCGCTATGTCAAATTTGAATATATCTGACTGAAAATTTTGCATTCCGTACTAATATTGTGTACTATTATGTTGAACACAATTCAAAACAATGATATTCACACCCAACACAATACTGAAATTATGAAATCAGCACAGGGGCTTGGGCTAGAAGGGGAGGGGGTGGTGGATAACTCTCAGCGTGACAGAGGAATATCTGTTACATTGTGTGTAGTATTGCCAACTCCAATGCTGGTTTTATGGGAGGGGGGTAGGGCTGTTTTAATGGTCCCAAAGGAATTATTCTGTGACACTAAAACTTTTGAAAAATTCCCAGGACAATTGAACCCCCCCCCCCCCCCCACCCCTATAAAACACCAGCATTGATGTTGGCAATTCTACACACCTTGTAACAGATATTCTTGATAGTAAGCAGTATTAGTTCTGGATGGAAAATTTTGAGTCAGATATGCAAATTTAATGTTACTTGAGAAAATGCCTCTTCTGTCATTTAAGTGAAGGGTACTTTTTGTGGATTTATTTTTATCTACTCCTTTCGATCTATGGGTCTGTAGAAGTATTATGGTATATGCCAGTCAATGGTTGAAAGTCATAATAAGATAAAACAGAGCCACAACTTTCCCCCTACCCCATTCATATTTTGACAGTTTTTGCGGTTTAATAATTTCAGTCCTGTGTTGGGTGTGAAAAGCATTGTTTTGAATTGTGTTCAACTTGATAGTAAGCAGTATTAGGTCTGGATGGAAAATTTTGAGTCAGATATGCAAATTTAATGTTACCTGAGAAAATGCCTGTTCTGTCATATAGGTAGCAGTCCATAGAAGAGCCAAGGCATCTGAAATTGAACAGTTGAACCCCCATAAAACTATATATTTTCTGAAAGAGTAGGCTCTTGCCATGAAGCTGAGACAGATGTAAGCATAGCAGACTGAAATCAGGGTCCCCATAACCCCTACAGAACATGCCCCAAACTTCAGGAAAATCCTCTAAATTTGGTCCAAAATAGGTCATATTCTCTCCCCATCACAGAAAAAACTTGACAAACGATTGCTTGGAAACTCACCGACACTGTCCCCAGTCGAAGGATCAACAAAGAATGGCGAAGAAAATAGGGGGTCGACCACGCGGATTTCAAGCTCATTTTCCCACTGCAAAATATACCATGTGCTCGCAAGCTAAAAAAAGCCCCAATTTACAGCCACACTTTCGCACTTCCATCCACATAGAGAAGCATTGGGCAATCTAACTGGCAAATACCATGTACTGATTTGAAGCAAATCAACCAGTCAACTGAATGATATTACAAATATTAATAAACAATAAGCCAATAAAAATTATCATGGGGTCAAACCTGGTGGAATATTAACTTCAACGATTTTGAGGGGGACCAAAAATACGCAACTATAGACTACCCCCTTTAAGTGAAGGGTACTTTTTGTGGATTTATTTTTTATCTACTCCTTTCAATCTATGGGTCTGTAGAAGTATTATGGTATATGACAGTCAATGGTTGAAAGTTATAATAAGATAAAACAGAGCCACAACTTCCCCCTACCCCATTCATATTTTGACAGTTTTTGCGACGCCATTTTGTCAGGCTAGACCGCTATGTCAAATTTGAATATATCTGACTGAAAATTTTGCATTCCGTACTAATATTGTGTACTATTATGTTGAACACAATTCAAAACAATGATATTCACACCCAACACAATACTGAAATTATGAAATCAGCACAGGGGCTTGGGCTAGAAGGGGAGGGGGTGGTGGATAACTCTCAGCGTGACAGAGGAATATCTGTTACATTGTGTGTAGTATTGCCAACTCCAATGCTGGTTTTATGGGAGGGGGGTAGGGCTGTTTTAATGGTCCCAAAGGAATTATTCTGTGACACTAAAACTTTTGAAAAATTCCCAGGACAATTGAACCCCCCCCCCCCCCCCACCCCTATAAAACACCAGCATTGATGTTGGCAATTCTACACACCTTGTAACAGATATTCTTGATAGTAAGCAGTATTAGTTCTGGATGGAAAATTTTGAGTCAGATATGCAAATTTAATGTTACTTGAGAAAATGCCTCTTCTGTCATTTAAGTGAAGGGTACTTTTTGTGGATTTATTTTTATCTACTCCTTTCGATCTATGGGTCTGTAGAAGTATTATGGTATATGCCAGTCAATGGTTGAAAGTCATAATAAGATAAAACAGAGCCACAACTTTCCCCCTACCCCATTCATATTTTGACAGTTTTTGCGGTTTAATAATTTCAGTCCTGTGTTGGGTGTGAAAAGCATTGTTTTGAATTGTGTTCAACTTGATAGTAAGCAGTATTAGGTCTGGATGGAAAATTTTGAGTCAGATATGCAAATTTAATGTTACCTGAGAAAATGCCTGTTCTGTCATATAGGTAGCAGTCCATAGAAGAGCCAAGGCATCTGAAATTGAACAGTTGAACCCCCATAAAACTATATATTTTCTGAAAGAGTAGGCTCTTGCCATGAAGCTGAGACAGATGTAAGCATAGCAGACTGAAATCAGGGTCCCCATAACCCCTACAGAACATGCCCCAAACTTCAGGAAAATCCTCTAAATTTGGTCCAAAATAGGTCATATTCTCTCCCCATCACAGAAAAAACTTGACAAACGATTGCTTGGAAACTCACCGACACTGTCCCCAGTCGAAGGATCAACAAAGAATGGCGAAGAAAATAGGGGGTCGACCACGCGGATTTCAAGCTCATTTTCCCACTGCAAAATATACCATGTGCTCGCAAGCTAAAAAAAGCCCCAATTTACAGCCACACTTTCGCACTTCCATCCACATAGAGAAGCATTGGGCAATCTAACTGGCAAATACCATGTACTGATTTGAAGCAAATCAACCAGTCAACTGAATGATATTACAAATATTAATAAACAATAAGGCAATAAAAATTATCATGGGGTCAAATGTGGTGGAATATTAACTTCAACGATTTTGAGGGGGACCAAAAATACGCAACTATAGACTACCCCCTATACCACACTTCATCTGCCGAAATTTCCCCCCTTAAATCTGCCCCCTTATCCCCCTTCTTCCCCGGTTCAATCACAAAAATTTCCCTGAACATTCTGACTGACTGGCCTTTTATGCTTTTTTTCGTTTCTGAAAATCAAAGAAAAAAACAACAAAATGTCTCACACCACAAAATTAAAAGCAACTCAAACCTAATTACACACCGACAAAACCCGACATCCAACCACACAAACCAAACAACTTGGGCGCCAAGACAAAGACTTCACAAATGACAATCTATACAACATCACGAACAATAACGTCACCAATCACAATCTATACGACAAATATGACATCACCAATGACATATCTTGCACAAAAACAAGACATCACAACTTCATTTGCCCTATTTCCTCTAACCTACTCCACTTCTTCACTGGAAGGAGGCTACACATATTTTTTTCTATTATTAGATATGCACCTTCCCAAATTACATTTTAACGTGTGCAAGTGACCCAGGATGCACCTACACAGCAAAAATAGCGTCAGTACTGTTTCAGTACATTTCTACCAAAGTACTGAAACAGTACTGAAATATAACAGTACTGAAACAGTACTGTTATATAACAGTAGCAATTCAGTACTGAAACAGTACTGAAACATTACAGTACTGAAACTGTACAGAAACAGTACTGAAATATAACAGTACCAAAACAGTACTGATATATAACAGTACTGTAACACTACTGAAATATAACAGTACTGTTTCAGTACTGAAACAGTACTGTAATGTTTCTGTACTTTTTCAGTACTGTACGATTTCAGTACTGTTTCAGTACTGAAACAGTACTGTAATGTTTCTGTATTTTTTCAGTACTGCACGATTTCAGTACTGTTTCAGTACTGTAATATTTCAGTATTCTTACAGTATGCATTACTGACACTGTGGAAACACCATTGTCACTGATATGATGAGACACATTTGGGACGAGGGACGTCTCCCATTCCAACCAATTCAATTCAATTCAATGTTATAGTCAACTCGACATGAATTACACAGATCAACGGGGGAGACAACTCCCAATGCCAATAGGGGGCGCTGTAGGTAAGCAGACGGACCACACAGCACAGGCAAGCTGGGAAGTTTGGACTCGTAAAACAGCCAAAAACGTATTTGTTGTCATGACAGTGAGGTGTTCAATGCTAAAAATGAGGTCTGATTCTGTCAGATATGAAGCTTCAAGATTTCCAGATCAATAAGGATGAGTGCATGAGACTGGATGCGAGTTGAGCTCCAGGCGAATTCAATGAACCAGTCAAATCAACAACAACACCATAATAATGAAAAACAGGTCTGCGGGTTCAACATTTGCATAAGACTACCAGTGACACCAGGCCAAGGACAAATAATCCCAAGTGTAACCAGGTATGTATATCGGGTTAAAATCCCATTCCCATCAAAAGGACATTTTTAGAGTTTCTCTGATCACATAGTTTAAAGTTGTTGTTGTTCTTTTATTATTATTTGGGGGGGGGGGGGGGGTGGATATCGTCATAAAGTATGCTTGTTACCGAGTCTCTGTGAACGTTTGGGTCTCATCAGTTTCAGATTATTTTTCTGCATTTCTTCAGGAAATTTAATTTCTCATCTTCTTCTTTAGCATGACTGCCCGGTTATTGGACAGGCCCTATTATTTGACACCTAGACCCCGCAGGGCTATTTTCTGGGAATATTACATGACAACTGTGATACAAATTTAATTTTACAGTTGAGTTACAAAGACACGCTGATAAATTTCTGTTTACTCACGGAATTTGTGCACGTTAAGTCCTCATGCGGGTCGGAAATATTCTCACAAATTTGGGTGAAAAAATGCACCAGAAAATTTCCTCCAGTTTCAGAGTTTCATTCCTGATTGCAGGTTTGATTAAATTCAACGAAATTCGGCTGAAAATGTTCCCACAAATATGGAGAATCTTCATTTTGAATCTCAGTGTGCAACGCGACCAGCGTTTGGCAGACGATGTATATTTCTCCCGCCACTCTGTCTGAAAACAGAGCAATTCCGGGGAGCAGCCAGTTTACGATAGCATGACAAGTGACTCACAGTGGCAATAGCACTGATTGACAGCCAAGGATAATGGACACTCCCAAAAACTGCAAAATTTGGGACCGCGGTTGATTCTTCGACGCTCATTCCAAAACTCATTTGTGGGCTACAGTGCGGATTCATGTTTAAATATTCTTGGATGTTTACTAAAGACTGGGGGACAAACAATTTTACAGTAAGTGGATTAGTTTCAAATAAATCCATCACTGAAAAAGTGTCCAATAACTGGGCGCAAACTTGCATTTTCATACCGTGGATGGTCCCTGCCTTTCAACTATTCCCAGTCTCTCCCCGTATTTTTTCTTCAATATGTTTTTATGACGATTTATCACTAAAGATGTAGTCCTTTATCCAGTGTTACTTTCTCGGCCATACGTGGTTGCATGGCCGACCTGCAGACTCTTATTCGTAAAAAGTGTCCAATAACCGGGCAGTCATGCTAAATGTTTTATTTTCCACATGTCCACTCCTGAGCTCTCAGAGACCACTACCACCGGCGTTTAAAAGTATTATTCAGTATGTATTGAATGATTTGTCAATGTCACATCGTCTTCTCATCAATTCCCAGTTACTTGGTATGTGCATGGGAATCCATAAAGTAAATTAGGGGGGGGGGAGGTGATGTGTCAGCCAGGAGGGTGTGCAGGAGTGATTTGGTACTCCCTGATTTCATTTTGCAGATATCCGAGCTTAATCCGTCAGATTTAACCTGGCAGAGATTTGATCATGTTTATGAAAAGTAACCTGAAGTTTCACATTGACTAAATCATTGCTAATTTGTTAATTATGTTGATTTGCCGAGGGGGTGGACGAGATCATGAAGGATAGGAGAAGGGTGGACACTCAAGGCGGTGCAGCTGCCAACCACACTCCCAAAACTCAGGTTTTATAATATAAAAAAAAATCAAATTCATCTCAAACAGAACGACAAGTGGTTAAATTGCATATACATGTATCTTACTTTACCTTTTTCCGGTCTGGCTTCTTCGGGTTGATGAGTGCATTTCCCTGCCAAATTCTATACCGTATCTATTTCTAAGTCTATTTCAGAATACAATATATCCAAATTGACACATGGTAGGCAATGCATCCTCTACTATGACCAAAAGCCCCCTATTTTCCTTGAAATTTCTCCAGTAGGCTACTTGCAACACTGAATGTCAGTTCTTGTGATCACCTACTCCATCCCCTCAATTAGCCACAGGAATCAGCAATGTCGAAGCCAATGCCGTACATGTAGCAAAATAACAAAAGTAACTTTGCTGGAGCAGTTTTTAAGTGTGTTAAATTGGAAATATTTAAATGCCACAACAGTCTCTCTTGTTTGTAAAATTCGAGAGAGCTGTAAATCACTCTCCTGGATTTTTTTTATTGCGATCACTGTATTGTGAGAGAGATTAATAACCAGGTTGATCTCTGGTTATCACGTAGTCCACGTTAAGTATATACACAACCCAGCCTTATTTACCCTAATCTAGTTAACTAACTTTGACTTTAATTAATTCCAATATAGACACAATTATACAGCACTTCTAGTTATTACAGAAACTAAATGTATAGTGACAATCTACATGTACATGAACAAGGGTTACCTATCTTACATCTCTTAGCTGCCTTGGCGCTGCATAGTCGCATGCCAAGATGAATTCTAAAAGTTAACTGACTTATTTTCATCTTGTACAATACTTATACCTATTAGAGTTTTATATAGTGAGGTCCACAGGTAGACTAGAGATTCCTAACAATCACAAATTATACAATTTTAACAATTGTTCAAGTAATATTCCAATGACTGGCATGTTTGCCAGTTATCCTGTTCATTTAACATTGACATATCTCAATTAACAGTAGGACAGCTCAATTACCTAAATAAACAATAAATGATTATATATATCTGGAATGACAAGGAAGGCACAATTTAACCACAACAGGCAGTGGCTCTTGTCTTGCAACAGTTGTCAAAACTTGTCTAACACGAATGAATGTGACCTTCCAGAGTTAATATGGGATACACAAACTGTTATCAAAACATACTACTACAAAATCAATACTCATATCCCTATACCTAATTCTAATAATTATACATGTGCTATACAATGTTTATTAAATGCATACAATCTACCAGCATGACCAGTAATTTTAAGTGCTACTGCAGGAATCCTAATAGTGGAGACTGCCTACTTGCATGCCCTCCACCTGCTACCTACCTGGGAGGGTGTACATGTATCCCAGCTATTAAAATTGCGTTTTTATTTGATCAACATAAAGATGACATGATGTCATCTTTGTGTTGATCAAATAATAATGCAATTTTAATAGCTTGTTTTAAGCGGAGATTATTCATTTATTATCTCGCCTTACGAAGTAAAGGGGAGATATTGTGAGGGGGCAAAGAGGATGCCGTCGTCGGTGTCGGTGTCAGCGTCGGCGTCGGTGTCGGTGTCCCCTGCCTGGAAATGATAAGGTTTTTGGTTTAGCAAATTGAGAAAAATCTAGAAAAAATAGAAAAAAATAAAAAAAATATGGGGGGTGGGTATGCCACCTGGGGGTACTACCCCTCGGGTGCTCCAATGTTAAAATCCCTATGATAGAGTTTTGCATTTACCTGAAGTGCACATGTACATCATCTGTACTTAGAAAGTTTGTTGCAGTTAATTGTCAGCTGTCATTGGATGATTATGAAACTTGGTACACATGTTTCTTATGATTAGAGGATGTACCTGTGCTATTTTTCAGAAGAAATATAAATTTTTCTCCAAATTATGGCAAATGAATGAGTTTTCTGTTTAGGTAAATTGTACATTGTAGGCCTCTACATGTATACATGTACATGCACATGGTAAGTTTGCTGCAATTGTCAGCTGTCACTGAATGATTATGAAACTTGGTACACATGTTTCTTATGATTAGAGGATGTACCTGTGCTATTTTTGAGAAGAAATATCAATTTTTCTCCAAATTATGGCAAATAAATGAGTTTTCTGTTTAGGTGAAATGTACATGTACATCTGTACACGGTCACCACAGTTTGCTGCAGTTGTCAGCTGTCGTTGAATGATTATGGAACTTGGTACACATGTTTCTTATGATTAGAAGATGTACCTGTGCTATTTAGGAGATGAAATATTAATTTTTGTTCAAATTTTGAGGGTTTTGTCTGAGTAATCTGCCAATAATAATGTATATACATGTACACCTGCACATAGAAAGTTTTCTGAAGCTGTCAGCTTTCATTGGATGAGTTTCACACTTGCTACCCAAGTTCAATGTGATTTGACGATGTGCATCTGCTATTTATTTGACATTAAATATGAATTTTGTCCTAATTATTGCAGTTTAGACTTTGTACCTTTCCATTGATAACGTTTTTGTTGGGCAAAAATTTACATGTAGATCTGTACATGGAAAGTTTGTTGAACCTTTCGTGGGATGATTATAATACTTGGTGGACATGTTTCATGTTTTCCTAGGTCACAGTTCTCCAGCAGTAATCCCACACGGGACTGACCTATCCAGCTGTATTCCCAAATGGCATTGGCCTATCCAGCAGTAATGCCACACGAGACTGACCTATCCAGCAGTAATCCCATACGGAACTGACCTATCCAGCAGTAATCCCATTTGGGACTGGCCTATCCAGCAGTAATCTCACACAGGACTGACCTATCCAGCAGTAATCCCAAATAGCACTGGCCTATCCAGCAGTAATGCCACACGGGACTGATCTATCCAGCAGTAATCCCAGACCGGACTGGCCTATCCAGCAGTAATCCCACATGGGACTGGCCTATCCAGCAGTAATTCCACACGGGACTGGCCTATGCAGCAGTAATCTCACATGGGACTGACCTATCCAGAAGTAATATGACACTGGACTGCAATATGCAGCAGTAATCCCACATGGCAATGACTTAGCCAGCCATAATTCTACATGGGACTGACCTACATTGTATCCCGCTGTAATCTCACACAGGTTCAGCCTATCCAGCAGTAATCCCACATGGGACTGGCCTCCCCAGCCGTAATTCCACACAGGATTGCCGTATGCAGCAGTAATCCCACACTGGACTGCCTATGCAACAGTAATCCCACACGGGACTGTCCTATCCAGCATTAATCCCATACGAGACTCATCTATCCAGCAGTAATCCCAGACGGGACTGGCCTATCCAGCAGTAATCCCACTTGGGACTGGACTATCCAGCAGTAATCCCACATGGGACTGGTGTATCCAGCAGTAATAAACCATGGGACTGGCCCATCCAGCAGTAATCCTACACAGGACTGGCCTATCCAGCAGTAATCTCACATGAGACTGACCTATCCAGCAGTAATCTCTCACTGGACTGCCCTATGTAGCATTAGTCCCAGAGTACTGACCTATATCCATCCTACACGGGATTGACCTATCTGGCAGTAATCCAACATGGGACTGATGCTATTGGCTGTACCAGATAATCTATTCCAGACATTATTGTCTGTACCACATCATCTATTCCAGACGTTACTGTTTGCTCTAAATTTATGCTTTCAATACTGCTGCAGCTTCGGCGGATGACCCCACGAGGCGAGATGTTGGGATTCTCAGAACGCTTGATACCGTTCAAATGCTCGATGTAAAATTTGGTATACATCATTGATGCATCAAGAAACTTATGTAATGAATACCGGTATCTCTGATTGGACGGAAACCGTAGGGGTCATTTCTAATTGCAAAATGTTTGATAATCTGTATATTTGTGACTTCACTGCTTGGTGTTCCTGACATCTTGGTTCAAATTGAATACATTATGAATGTACCCAGGGCCGAGGGGTTTTCAGATGCGCAGCTTCGTATTATATTCTTCATGGCCAATTTAATGATGGAAATATTAACTTAACTACTTCATTTGGTTTTATTTGAAGTATTTTGTCTCCTGGTAGCTTTTGAAAAGTACTTCGAAGTTGCTCAAGCTCGGTCGATTTCAGAAATGAAATCCACATAGCTTATCTACCCTTGTTTGATGCTGGTTTGTGGCGTCACATCAGACCAACTGGCCGGTCATCAATACTTGTAACGTTCAGTCTCCGGCCGGCTGGTCTGACATGACGTCACAATCAAGGAAAGATAAGAGATGATGTTTTGCAAATCTGAATTCAGCTGGGCTAGGGGTATCAACTTTTAAAAAGATTCTAGCAGACAAGATAATTCAAATTAATCAAAGTGGAGTAGATATACTGGTATTTCTATCATTCTTCAACCTATATTAAATGTAAATTGGAGAATTTCAAAGCCTTTGTATTTTTTCACCTTTGAGTGGTAATTGTCAAATTCTAATTGACCAGGAGTGCCTGTCGTCTTTAATTATCATGAAAATTGACATCTCTCCATTCTTATATAATTCTGCCGAAGAAATAAATTATGGATAATACATGGACTTTGCAATGTAGTCTGATAGAATTCAAATACATAAATGAAAATATTTGGTTAGCTGATATAATATTTAGCAAAATGTTGTTTTCATATATGCTATCAGCCAGTCTTGGTTGTGAGTTTGACAAAACAATAACTCGTGGATTATTGTGGAACAGAAAAGTATTGTTCAGTTTATGTCTGTCTACAAGCCCTTTTCACATACATGTAAATGGCAAATAAACAATTTTATATCCTTAAATTTTAATTCAGTCAGGTTAGGGATACTGCCAGATGCCAATTAATGAATGGGGAGGTAGATACATCTACTTGGCAAACTGGAACTGGAAAATACTATGAATGTGTTCAGTAGTAGTAAAAAAGCAAGCAGTGGTAAAACATCATCTTGATGCCTAGTGACCTCTCTGGATCATGTGATTGGATATACAATGTATTCCTCTGCGGTGATGCAGTCAATTCTGCTGCAGTGATGTGGTCAACACAAACATTATATTGGTATATAATATGTAGGCCTAATATGTAGATTTATGAAGATCAGGGAAAATGCTTGCAACATTCCATGAATATTTTGAAAGTAGAATGGGAAGAAGCCATTTCTGAATACCGGGAAATTATGATATAAATGATTTGACCACCAGCGGATTTTATAAACTTACCATAAGAAGGCCCATAAACAGATATGGATAGGGTCTTGAGGTGTAACCTAAATGGCGAAAATTCCCAACTATGAATCAACATAAATATTTCATGAAAATTTAAATGAATATTGGCAAAGTGAAATTTCCCGTTTTCTGAAATAAATTACACTTAGGGTGCAGTCCATACTTGCCATGGTTTCACACAAAGTGGCTCCTCCATAATTTCATAATAAGGACAGTCGTCCATTCTTGACAGCACGGTAATTATTCTTCTCTTTCTACTAACTGATATATATGGGCCATTTTCATGAAAATGTACAAGTAACGGTAAAGACAAATCTAAAATTCAATTTGTGCAGTTTGGCTACCAAATGGAATTATTCAAGACCTTGTAGGCCACAAAGACTGTTTTCCTATCAGCCAAGCTAGAGTCACTGTACTTAACTCCCGAAAATGGCTAGAAAAGTTTTTCCCATTCTAGCCCATGTTATTTTCACGTGGATCAAAGAATGTGTGATGGTTACCCGAGAATAACTCCCTCGGACGTGACGGTAGTGAACATGATTTTCGTTTGAAAGTGAAACGGGTGAAAGTTATTGTTATGTGCTGTAAAAATGCTGAAGTTTCATATCATGCGAAATGGTGATTGTCAATTGCTCTAAACTGGATTTATTCAAGTTTGAAAATGGTCGAATGTGATCTTTCGACATTTTAGGGACATTTTCTGAAGGGATTTCCCTTCATATATAAAATATGACACCTCAAACCAAAACAATTTGTGTGTATTTATTATCACAATGGTTAGTGTTACAATCGGTTGAAATGTCATTCTGGTTTGAGGTGTCATATTTCATCAAAATTAAAAATTGTGCAAATGCTTCGCTTGTATTCTACCAGAAACGTTATATGAGCAAGTAAAAAATTCTTTTCAAGTAGACGTCGTCGTAGTCCAGTTGTTAGGCTGCTCGCTTTCAAAAACAGTGTGGTGACCAGTTTGTTGAGCTATGAGTTCGATTCACATTTGGATCAGAAAAATTTTCTTCCTATTTTCTTATTCTTTCTTTCTAATATTTAACATTTGGATTTATTTATGTTATGTGAAAAAATCTTCAGTGATATTCAGTTAATAAAATATAGATATAACTGTGTATACACATTTTTGCATTCACTACTACAACCCGACCCTTATTGCAGCACACTCATAACATGTCCAAGTCACCGTAACTGAATGGGTTTAGTTTCATGGGTCAGCAATACTTCCCATGTATAAAAAACGAGGGAAACTTCATGTGTATTTTCCTGAAATGTTCTCGTTATATTTAAGAATCATTATAGTTCTCACTATGAACAGTAATGTACCATTCAACAAGTCAAAGTGTGAGTGTTGTCACAAGAATACGCGTCCAGGCCAGACCAGAAAAATATCTGGTTCACAGTTAGAGTGGGTAAAACACAGGAGTGACTTTGAAGTCAACACTGAGGGACTATTATGCCCTCAATGTAGGGCTATATACTATGTAGATATAAAATCTGCGAACGATGAGACCATCGAAGCGCCTACAGCCGTAGCCGATGATGACCAGGTCAAGTTCCCGTTATGTCATACTACCAGATATTCTACGGCAAGTTCGATTTGCAACATTACAATGACGTAGCTCGTTAAAAGAAGTTACTTTTGAAACAGCAATAATTTTACATGATCGCAAATTATTTAACTAAAAGACGGTTGCGAGTTAATATATGATACATTGAGTAATAACTAATCCTTTTGCATTGGATAAAAATGGAATTTCGACCGAAACGAATAATTCTGTACGACTGGCCTACAAAAACGTTACTGTCGAGGAAACCTGTTCATTTAAAAATAGAACGTACCAAAATAGCACAAAGTCGACTGTGCATTTGACGTCATAAATGGCAGCTGATCCGGCCTGGACAATAGATATACACACACCAGTGTCCGAGGGAGGTATTCTCGGGTAACCATCACACATTCTTTGTAACGGTAAAGACACTGAATTCAAGACCATTTTCTTTTAACTAACCAGTTAGTTTTAGTTTCGTAATGAAAACCAAGCAGTTTAAATCTGCCTTTTGCTAAACATTGTTTTTTAAGTTCCAAAAAAAATTATAATCAGAATGTCACTACAATTTTCTAAATAACTGTGTTAGTTGGCCAAGAATTTTATTTGTCTTTACCGTTATATTCCTGTCTTTACTGTTATGGCATTTATAACGGTAAAGACAAGTTTGAGTAATGGTAAAGACAGATTTATGTCAGCATGAGGCCGACTGAACTGGATTAGTGTGTCTTTCGTGGTGAATTTTTCTTGATATACACTTTCAGATTTCTTGTGCTTTGTTTGGTAACAGTCATAAATAACTTAAGTGATATGACTCAGTAACGGTAAAGACAGCCCCCCATAAGTGTGACACACACTTATTTTTTCAAATTTGTAGAAAACATGTGCTCTGTTGCCACATGCAAGGCTGGACAGAAAATGGCTGCCCACACCCTGTTACATTTAACAATGACAGTGGTGCCCTATTTATGACATTTCTTGTGCTAAATTTCTCCAAAAATCTTTCCTGGTAACAGTAAAGACAGTTGAATAAATCCAATATTTTTGTAATATTTTTCACATATCAAGATATGTGAAATGAACAGGATTTTATATTCTCATATGTTTTACATAATGGTATCCAACAGAAAGATTCTTTTTATTAAATACTGTGTTGTTTAAAAATTATTAACTTTTAAACTGCATTTACAATGGCAACGGTTCATTTTCAGATTTGAAAATTTAATCTTTCAAAGCAGTTATCTTTGCCAAAATAGACACTTTACAATAGAGAAAAAACTATAAAATGTTTAATCATCTGGAATTTCCAGCAAATCTCTGGCTGTAAAATGTAAAATGAACAAAATGTAAAATAATAGTCTTTATCGTTATTTGTACATTTTCATGAAAATGGCCCATATAGTGTCACCCTGCTGGACGTAACCATTTCTCCAATGAGGATATAAGTTTAACAATTGCTTGTTGATCGCTGCAGAGTTCATCATGTCCGGAATCTGGCAGGCCAAAATCCGCGCTTTTTCGGGGAGCGAAAATTATGATTCCTTCATGGCAATAAATTTTTTCAAAAAACTAGTAAGTTGACCCCTTGTTTTTGTCACCATTTTAAAATGTCCGTTGGATGGGAAACAATTTAACATGCATAAACAAGAAAACCATTTTATACGTTTTCTCTGGGTTGTGGGTCGAATTTGTCACATTTTCATACATTTTATGGAGTTTTTTACCCCTCAGCCTATTAGGCTGTGGGGTCTTGTCGTCGGCAAGTACGTCTGGTCGGTCGTATGGTCGTCCGGTCGTCAGTCGTCAACAATTCTTGTGACCGGTCTAGAAGCCAAACCGTTTCTTCTAGAGACTTCAAATTTGGTATACAGGATTGTTGGGTGGTCAGCCACAAGCCCATCGAATTTGGAAAATTTGTGATGAATTTTGCTGTTTCCATGGCAACGTCATGGAAAATTCGTCAACAATTCTTGTGACCGGTCTAGAAGCCAAACCGTTGCTTCTAGAGACTTCAAATTTGGTATGCAGGATTGAAACTTTGGCGGCCATCTTTTATGTATGCGAAACCGTCACAGCTTTCTCATTACCAAGATATCTTTAGAACAACTTACCCTTGGCACACCAAACTTGCCGTGCATATCCATATGCTTGTGACCCAGAACCCTATTGAATCTGGACCCGATTGGCTGGAGACTTTGGCGGCCATCTTTAATTTATGCGAAACCATGAATCTCGGAAACCATTTCGCTGTTCAGTGTGAAACTTGGTATAGATTATCGATACATCAACTTTAAAGGAATGACCAAACCAGTTTTCCTGATTGGGCGGAAATCTTGGCGGCCATCTTTAATTTATGCAAATTTTTTAATGATGTATATCTCTGATACCATTTAAGTGTTCTATATGAAACTTGGTATAAAACATCGATGTATTAAGAGACTCGCAATGCATAACCACATCAGTTTCTCTGAATGACGGGAAGGATAGGCAGCCATCTTTAATTTATGCAAAATCATTAATGACCTCTATCTCTGTGGGATATTGGATGGTACATGTCTGCGTATATTTTCAAAAAAATATTTATTGAAATAGATTTTTTTCCTAAATGTTTTTCTCTTTCATTTTCACTCAAATAAAGTCATTACCTTTGATGTCAAGCCGAGTTACTACAGTTTTAATTTTCTACCATACGCTGACCTCTATGACATAGAAAAAGAGGTCATAATTTTCATAATTTATTGAATATACATGCGGACATCTACCATCCAGTATCAAACATGCCAGGCAACTGCATGTGACGTTTCATGCCGTGCCCAAACAGGACAAATCTGCTTTATTGCGGTCACAGGCAAAGACGTTTTTCCCATGTAAATATCACATATCCTTTATGGACACCTGATACTCATTATCAACTCCAAAGGATATGTGATGTTAATATGTGATGGTAGACCTAATAAAGCTGATATTTTTCAAACAAAAACCCCCTAAATTCAAGTTAGATCTCGTCGCTGAGAAACCAGCTGGTTGTATACAAACGGAAATCTGATCTTGATCAAAATGTGTATGCAACTGACCATTGCAACTGCAAGTACATGTACCATGCAGTGTCTCATGTTGATATGGAGAAGCGACTTCTTCAGTTTGCACATCCACATTATCGTTTACATCACTGTCGCTGCTAGACTCCATGGATGTTTCTGTACCAGTACTCTAAACTGAAAGAGTAATCGAACATTCGGTCGATTCATCTCTTTCCATTTCCGACATATTTTCTCTCAACTTCGACAGTTTTCTGACGTTCCCCTAAAGCGCAACTGACGTTACGAACAGCGCCAAATGTTGGAAAATCAGGGGAAGATAAGCGATGGCTTTTTTCATTTTGATTTCGAACAGCAGATTTATATTCGCAAATTTAGAGCAAACTACACTCCTCAAATTCAAAATAACTCGTCAGATGATTTTTTCAACAGCATTGCAACTTACGAAGAAGATACATGTATTGCAAATCGAAAAACCTTTGCAGTTAACCTTGAAACTGTACATGAACATTAAAAACACAGAAAAATGAACTCTATAAAGAAGAAAGCTTCAGAACTCTTTCTTGTGGTGTAAGAGCTCTTGTACTGTCTGAACCAGATGCAGAGCAGGTCAATTTCTTCAGCATTTCTATATGTATCTAGTTGATCTTTCGGGTCAAATATTTGACCCCTAGGTTCAAACACAGGGTATTTAGTTACTTTAGTTGCAAATGGCTTCAGACTATTTTGACAGTCATAACTGTGAACCAATCACTGATGTGCTATCTATGCAATGAGAATATGGAATTGGTACCCAAACAGAGACAGCCACTCACCATGTATGCACGGTCCAGATAGAAAATTTGCATTTAACAGAAAATGTAGATAAAACACAAATATCCAGTCTCGGACAGAGCTTAAAAGCAATAGGTGTCTTCCCCTAGACAGAAGCAATAGGAACAACAAATTAAAGTTGATTGACGAAGGCATTCAGAAGCTGTCCGACGAAAAAGATTGAACAAAAGGGAACTTTGCATTTTAGGAGATTTGCATATAATAACAAACGTAGATAAAACACAATATCCAGTCTCAGACAGAGGTTAAAAACAATAGGTGTCTTCCCCTAGACAGGAACAATATAAACCACAAAGAGAAGAACTTTGCTTGACGACTTCAGGCATTCAGAAGCTATCCGATGGAAAAGATTGAACAAATGGGAAATTTGGATATTACAAGATTTGTCGATAAAAACTCAGTTCCCAGTTTCGCACATCCGCTGAAAAACAATAGGTGCGTTATCCAAGGCAGGACCAATGTCCACCATAAATTGGAAGTTGATTGACAAAGTCATTTAAAAGTTATCCGATGGAAACAAAAAGTGAGCGGAAGCGGAAGAAGAAAGAACACATAAGATTAGGAGAGCCCACTTTTAGCCTGACTCAATTTTGAATCAGTTTGCATACCTCGAGCTTTCTCCCCCCCCCCCCAAAGAATAAGGGTTGGCCTATATGTCAATCACTGTGTCTATGTCAATAACCTGTTATCACACTTGTGCATTTGCATAATCTTCCCTTGCCACTGATAAAGCTACACTTTCATGCATGCTGTAATCCCAGCACACAGCTCGCGTGAAAACATTTGATGCGAAGTTTATTTTATATGATATCATACATAAATCACACATATCCTACTCGACTAAAAAATCGGGCTGAGAGGTCCATGCACCTTTCAGATGCTTGCCTGGAATTCATGTTGTTTTTATCGTCATAAAATGGTGTCTTGGTCATGATTGCGTAGGAATTTGCTGAAATTTTTATAGACTCGCACGATTTATTTAGACTCAGTCGGGTAACCAGAAACAGACATATATTTCTTTTTGGCCTTACCCTGCCCTTTTTCCTCCTCGTCTGACCCTATCCTCCTCCTCTGAACCTGCTCTTTCCTACACCTCTGATGCTGCCCTTTCCTTCTCCTCCTTTGGCCCTAACCTTCTCTCCTCCTCATCTGACCGGGTCTGTTCCTCGACCTCCTCTGACCCGCCCCTTCCTCCTTTAAATCTCCCTCCTATCTAAACCTCTTCCCTGCTCCTGTGGCTTAAAGTAATCACTTTCCCACTACTTCTGACATATACATTGTCCTGCAGGATTTCATTTATTTGTTTCTGAGTCTTTTTGAAAGTTGACTGGAAATATATTATATGTAATTATGTTAAACATGAGTATAAACTTCCAATGAGGGGGCATTGGAGTGTTATGTACAGAAGGGGAGGGATGGCTAAACAAACTTTAGATTTTTAGTTGTAGGGGAAGGTTGGGGGAGGGGGGTGGTAAAAAATCTAAATATTTTGCATATGTAATAATTTATTGTGCTCCTAGACTCATGTGTGTGGGTTTTTTCAGCATTTCATCATCAGTATTTTTGAAAGAACCAATTTATATAGCATAAATAAAGCCGAACTGGTCTTTAGATACTAGCGTAACAGTTTCATCATTTCTTTTGTCTTTCAGATAGTAGTACCAGGCAATGAATGTGATTAAATCAGAACATGAAAGTCCTCATGCTCGTTCAACAGTGCTGACCAATCCTCTCTGCTCAGGAAAGAATCATGGGAGACAGTTGAGATATCTATAGACTATAGTGCATATAAAACACTTGTGCGTATTGATAAACATGGACATATTTATCTCCACAACAAATATTACTATCATTATCTCACTGGTTATTGTACATTAATTATATATGCTCTCCAGTTCATCATGATCATGGCTGCCAAGGACGGATCATTCCAATCATCTTGGAAATATTGTACTTGGTTGTCTTCCTAGTATCAGTTGTACTTGGTTTTCTTTCTGTTATCAGTTGATCTATCTACCATGTTGTGTATTACTGTGATGGAACGTACTCTTTTAACGATTGATTAACACATCCATTCAAATGAATTGAATTATGTATGATTTTGCAAATATCAGTATGTAAATTCAATGGACAGTGAATACAATAAAGTGGTATAAAATAAAACAGTTGATATGGACTGCTTGAATCTTTTAGACTCGTACAGTAAAGTGTGATGAGACTAGTACACTACCCATTTTGCACTAGCCAATCAGATCATTGCCGTTTAAAACTGTCCAAGGGGAAAGGTGTAGGATTTGTGTGTACACATCTTGCACATGTGCACAATAATGTTACATCAGGTCATCAGGAAGTGGCCTCGATTCATTCTTACATCATCATGTCACCCGAAGATGGAAGGTCATTCCACACATCCCTAGCTTTCATAAATTTCAAGTTCTGAGTGAGCGATGATGTTACTGTGATAGGTCAAAGATCAACAACACAATGTCTCATGTCATTTTATTTTGTTACCCATTTGTAAACGAAGGGATGAAATCCATCTGAACCACGCTGCTATTCTTGACTAGAAAATATGATCAATGAATGATTTCTGAGGCAATGAACATTCACAAAAACTCAGTGATTGGTTGAATTTTCTTCCATTTTCCTGAAAACAGACCATGAATATGACAGATTCCATTTAAACTTTGAATTGACCAATCAAATGTTCTAAAATTGGAACATACCCCATGATGCAAAGTTGTTTCTATGAAACTCCATTTGGAAAACACTCATGGAAAACGCGCTATGATATAGCATTGAACTATTTCATCACTGTGTCAGTACTGTTTTACTACTGTAATATTTTACAGTACTGATACAGTACTGTACTGAAATATTACAGTACTGATAAAGTGCTGAAATATTACAGTACTGATAGTGCTGAAAGATTTCAGTACTATTTCAGTACTGAAATTTTACAGTTCTGAAATATCACAGTACTGATAAAATGCTGAAAAATTACAGTACTGAAACTACTGTAATATTTCAGTACTGTTACAGTACTGTACAATTTCAGTACTGACTCAGTACTGTAATATTTCAGTACTGTTTCAGTACTGAGACCGTACTGTTATCAGGGCCTGATCCAGGCCGTTTTTGAACCCGTTATAACGGGTTTGGGCGCCATGAATTTGGGCGCCCAAATGAGAAAAAAAAAAAAAAAAAAGAAAAAAAAAAAAAGCAAATTCCCTCTGAACAGGCTGAAACCTATATTAATGCAATTACTATTGCCAAATATTAAGTTATCAGGCTGTATTTAGACCATTCAATACTCCCACAGCTTCCATGGGCTTCGACAGTCCCACATCGCGGCCTATTTCACTATAACTTATCACACTCTGCGCCAGGTAAGGGTGCCCAAACTAAAAGTCTAAATCAGGCCCTGGTTATATATCAGTATGTTTCAGTGCAGTTATATTTCAGTACTGTTTCAGTACTTTGGTAGAAATGTACTGAAACAGTACTGACGCTATTTTTGCTGTGTAGGACCTTTTGGACAAGTCTACTCACTTCTCTGACATAGCATAGCATGATTATTCTTTTCATCTGGAATCAACACCAAAGAAAATTCTAGCACGACCCTAGACTTCACCATCTAGGAGCACTCATATACTGACAAAATAGGGTTTTCGAATCTTCCGACCCCCTCGTGTAACACGAGGTTCTATCATCGTTTGAACCGAAGAAGTAGCCTCGTGCGCCTTTGCCGGCCGCGATTTCTTAGCTTCTCGCGGTTCCATCCAAACTGACTGTCAGCATGTCACATCCTGCATACCAAACGGTTGCTCCAATTTCCGCCGGAGGGTGAGCTTCCGCCGGAGGGAAATTACAAATTTGAGAAGCTAAGTAAGTTCAGATTTTTCATTTTTTGGTAGTTGTCACGTATTTACTACTCGAAAATTGAATGGGAAAATGTTCTCAATGGGTTACCAATTCGTGTGAAATTTTCAACTCGTCCTTGTATTATTTTTTAATTACAATTCATTTTATCTGACATTAAGAGCTATATTGCAACATAACAGTGATTAGATGCTTAAAAAATCATCTATCTTTGTATCCTTCGCCAAATAAGTTATAGATATATGAAGAATAGTTCCTTAACAGCAGGCTGATAGCTTGTAGTTTCAAATAGTTCAATCTACTTCGGTCAATGTTAGATTTTCTAGCTCATGCATGTTCGTATATGGTACAAATACCGCCGGAGGAGCATGTCTCGAAGATATGATTACCACCGGAGGATCTAATCTCTAATTGCGTTTGTCTATGTACACGATCAGGCCACTTTACTATATGTTAACCATGCAGACATAGCCATGATCATCACTAATTTTATCCTCGACATTTACGCCCCATCGTGCCAACTCGTGTATTGGCCTAGGTGTTCTCGTCAGCATTGTAATTTTCCGGTCTCTTTGGCGAATCATTCTCCCCTGTGTCAGAGTTTGTAACCCCTAAACTGTCGGCGAAACAACCAAATTTATATTTAGTAAATAGTGTCCTGTTGCATTTTGACGGAATATTTGGACTTAGAAGAACTTTTGTAGAGTGAACTAACGGAACTAACTTTCTTCTCTCTAGTAGGTCGGGGATATTCTTAAATCTAGATTTAAAATTGTGCTTTCTAGACAGTACAGCCTATTTTCGACTTGTTTTGGATTAACCCTATCTGGCCTGGGCGATTTGGGGTGTACCGCAGCCTGGGAGGGGGGGGGGGAAGTGCCCCCCGCCCTAAATATTTTCGCTATCTCTAAGGCTAGAGAGCTGAAACTTACACTATATCTTTGGGTCCAGCTCTACAAGAAAATGTAAAAAAAAATCCAGATGGCCGCCATGATGACGTCACTGTGACGTCATTTTCTAAAAGAGCATTTTTGGACGATTTTTGGTCAAAATCTTCGAATTTCTTTAATCGTTTTTTGTTCGCAAAAACTGCATGATAAATTAGTAAATAATAATCTAATATGAAATAAAATAAGTTTTACTCACTTCTCTATACAGAAAAGCGAAAATTTTGAAGAAATATGACGAAAACATAACTTTTTCTGGTACCCCACATGGCCGCCATTTTGAATTTACCCATGATCCTCTGCTCGTGAGGTTAATATGATAACCTATAACGTGACGAAGTTTCAGCTCTCCATTTTTGTGGTGTTCCGGAGATATCGCAGTTTGGTAGGGGTGGCACCCCTCCCCAAGGAATGGTAGGTTTAATGGGGGAAGGCAGGGAGCGGAAAAAATCAGGGGATGTTTTTTGGTGATGGTAAGACATGGGTTCAGTAAAATGCATAGAATCGCCTTGAATCAATATGCTGAATTTTTGTGTAATTTTTGAAGAACTATGGCAAAAACATCACTTTGCTGGTACCCAACATGTCCGCCACTTTGAAGTTACCCATGATCCTGTCATGCAAATCGGCTCAAAATGACCCAATATGCTAATAGGAAAATCACGGAGTTTCAGCTCTCAATCTTTTGTCGTTCCGGAGATACGAGCAAAAAAACAACAAGGGTGGGGGGCGGAAAGTGCCCCCCCCCCCCCGGCCAGGTAGGGTTGAGGTACAGGGGCGTCGGAAAATTCAAAGTGGTACGGCCACTATCATAGCACTTTAGCCCAGGGTCCAGGGGCCGCCGGAATCTTAATCACAAGGTCCGGTACGAACCTAGAAAAGGTAGAATGCGCCCAGAAACAACCTAGAGTGTATGACAAATTGGACAAACGAACAACGAATTCTTTTGAAGAAAATTAATTCTTTGTTTCGTTGCTAAAATAACGTGAATATCAAACGACATCATGCATATGAACGTACATGTTACTATTCACGAACGGTGCTCTGGACCGATCAAAGTCTTCTTCAACTTGGAAGCTATCAAAACTGCTCGGTTCGTTTGCTTTTCATTTTATGTTTATTTATTTCTTTCTTCGTTTTTTTGTTTTTTTCTTTCTTTCATATTTTTGTTTATTGTGCAAAAGTGGTACGGTCATGGCTTCCGACGCCCTTGAGGTAAAAGGTTGTTCAATCCGGAACTAAGTCCCAACTGTTATGTTTTTGATTGCATCGCCTGTCCATTTATTAAAACTAGATATCCAACACTTTCGGTTCAGCCTTCATGTTTTATATTTGAGAACTTCATAAGACTTATACAGACGGACAACCTAGAAAATTGTCGAATTTGCAAATGCAAAACGCTGCGTTCTCCTGCATTGTGATAATAGTAGGCCTTTTACCGCATCACATTTGTCATTCTCTCTGGAAAACTATCAAAACTTTAGTGTAGTGTTAATTAATTTTGTTTTCTGCTCAAAATATTGGCGGCTTCAACAAACTTGAGTGTGACATTAAGCCAAATTCCCTCCCTCCGTCCTTTCCTGACGAACCTCTCACTGACTGGGGCACGTGCAGCTAAGATCCATAGCGTCTTCCTTCCCTCAACGCTATGCCGACGACAAATACATTTCCCTGGTGGTAACTCAAACATCTCCATGGCGCACTTATTATTACCTTTGCGCCTCATTTGGACCTTCATTAACTTGAGAAAATGGGCCGCCATGAATAAAAATGCAGAAATGGCAGACTGAATGGCCCTTCGTCGGTCATATATTATTTACAGACGTTAAAATTATCCCTATGGAGCCTCAAAATCACCTGAAATCGAGGGTCAGGAAGATGGGCATTTCCGTCACAATAGACCCCGTGTATACAGGGGATGATGATCACAACATCGATTATGGTATTTTTATTCATGGTGGCCCATTTTCTCAAGTTAATGAAGGTCCAATAGGGCGCAAAGGTAATAATAAGTGCGCCATGGAGATGTTCGAGTTACCACCAGGGAAATGTATTTGTCGTCGGCATATCTTAGCTAGGGCACGTGTGGAAAAATGCCACAGCTGCTGGGGGATGACGCCCCCCTGCAGAGCTGGAGAGTGCTGGTTCTCAATGGCTAGCAGCTGCAATTAGCACCTCGGATTATTCTGACTGTATGATTGCAATTGTAGTTTTCGTGCCGCTAACAGATTTCTCGGTTCATTAATCCAATACGTACATGTACTTCATTTTATATTTCAGCACAAGCACCAGTAACAAATGATGGAGAAGTGAAAAATTTTAGAATGTCCATTTATAGAGCTACCATGAATATCAGTAATTCAGTTCATAAACAGCATCTAACGTATCCCACTTATTTGTGTGTGTATAGGTGTGTGTGTGGGGGGTCTAGTTTGATGGTTGGGTCTACCGAACATCACATGCGCAGGAGCTCGTGTCGGTGTCACAGGTTTGGTCAGGTAGATTGTTTCGTGTTCTTCACTGCGGAGGTTTGGTTGTAGATGAAGAATCAGATAAATAATTTGCAGCAATTATCTTTCTAAATACATTAAGATTATTCTGAATAAATTAGATGGGATAATGTATCGAGATGAAAAGAAATGTATATTGTGTGCAAACATTCTATTCCTACGAAGTAGGCTCTCATTTGCAAGTTGTCCGGTAATGAGTGAGTGAGTGAGTCATCCGAATAAGGAGAACCGTTAATATTAGAACCTTGATTTTTGGCATGAACGTGCATTAGGGGACTTACCAGCAATTTCTGGGCGGACTTACTTTTGATGAAAATTTGACCTATTTAGTTCACCTATAACATTACACTTGGACCCCCGAGTCACCTTCCTCGCCCTACTTCGTAGGTCCTGTGACGTTAGTCGCACTACTCATTTTTGTAAGTATTTTTTCATTCATTTTCAGAAAAGACTGCTGTTCAGAAATTGGTAAGTGAAAACGACTGGAATCAGTGAATTTAATAGGGGCCTACTGGATTTCTACCGACCAGTAGACACTGAGAATTGAGACACAATTCATTCGGTCTGTGTCTCAATGCTCAATATCTATTGATCACGTTGTGTCGGATTACAGATGTCAATAGGAAGACTCTGTGATCTCAGGCCAACAGAGTGACAAACTCCTCCTACGTTCCCAAGTCTAGTAACGTGAAGTTATATTACAGTGGAACCAAATCGGATTGTTATCAGATGTCACCAGAGTCTGTTATAACAACTGGTACCTTCTATAGCACTTCATTTAGAACCTGAACGGAGATTGTCCTGGTGGGTCTGGCCATTCTTCCTCCTTGTGGTAAGTTCATTCATTGTATCGATACCCAATCTAGTACCTCTTTATACGAATATTATAAGTCAGCCTTGCCCTGACATCCATTACAGTACGACGTACATCAGAATACATAGTGTACCGTACCGGTACCGTATTCATATCATATGTACTAAGGATTTGTGGGTTTTTTTGCACTAACTAATACATCCAGTTTACCATCTCCATGTCATCAACACCAACTAATATATCCACACTGTACTGCATCCATTCCATATAATAGACACTAACTAATAAATCCATAGCATAACTTATCCATATCATATACAGAGCACTAATTCACGTATCTGCCATTATCGGCAGCATTCGATTTTATTCCATATATTCGATTGGGATAATTCGCTAGAATATACATGATATAATGCCTTTTTGGAGCAGATTGAGGAAAGTAGAGCTAACAATTCTCCAAATTGGGTTAGCTATATAAAACGTATATTGAAAAATACCAATTCCTATCACATCTAAGAAAATCCTGACTGTTCTAGACCAAACGCCTGAACTCATTTCATACAATCTCAGCTGTTACAGATATACGAGACTCACTGGATGATGGACCTTAATGCGCTTACCAAACTTGAATCTTACAGATCGATAAAATACAGTTTCAGTACGAAAGAAAATCGTTTGGCAGTTAACAATAAAAACATAAAACATCATTCATTACACTGCGTATCAGTGCACATAGACTGCAAATTGAGATATGGAGGTATACCAAGCCACATTTGGGCTATGTGATAAGTGTGATGAAAATATAGAAGACGAAAAACACTTTCTCCTGTCATGCTGTGTATTCACTTACCGTAGGAAGAAAGTTATGTCAGAAATATCTAAAATGATTGATGTTAACAATAGTCGAGATGATTTATTTGTTCAACTCATGTGGAAATAGATCAACCACAAACAGTCTCGCACAATGTGTGTATGGCTGTTTGTCAGGTTAGGGTACCCCCGAGTATTTCCATGCCAATGTTAAGGATAGCCGCAATGGTGTGTTAATATTGAATGTGTGGCTGTGTACCTGTACATCTGTATAGTATGAATGTGTATGTGTGATTGGTGCATGTATGGATGTAATTTAATGAGTTATGTTGTCTTATATGTATGAATGCGTTCTTAACCCTATGTGATAAACGTTTTACGCAATAAAGTATTTATATTTCTATAAACTGAATAATATTCCCAATAATTTAAGTTGCCATTGAAACACATTAAGTTCTCTTAATATGGACCACGGAATATTTATAGAGCTATGACACCACTGAACCGTATTGTGATGAGAAAATGTGTGATATTCGACCAAGGCCGAATTGATTGGGTATGCGAAGATGTGCATAGATGTATATCATAGTCCATAGACCAAGGCCAGTACATGTACGTGTATTGATTGGGTATGTGAAGATGTGCATAGATGTATATCAGAGTCCATAGACCAAGGCCAGTACATGTACGTGTATTGATTGGGTATGCGAAGATGTACATAGATGTATATTATAGTCCATAGACCAAGGCCAGTACATGTACGTGTATTGATTGGGTATGCGAAGATGTGCATAGATGTATATCATAGTCCATAGACCAAGGCCATTACATGTACGTGTATTGATTGGGTATGCGAAGATGTGCATAGATGTATATCATAGTCCATAGACCAAGGCCAGTACATGTACGTGTATTGATTGGGTATGCGAAGATGTGCATAGATGTATATCATAGTCCATAGACCAAGGCCAGTACATGTACGTGTATTGATTGGGTATACAAAGATGTGCATAGATGTATATCATAGTCCATAGACCAAGGCCAGTACATGTACGTGTATTGATTGGGTATGCGAAGATGTACATAGATGTATATCATAGTCCATAGACCAAGGCCAGTACATGTACGTGTATTGATTGGGTATGCGAATATGTGCATAGATGTATATCATAGTCCATAGACCAAGGCCAGTACATGCACGTGACGGATTGTGTATGCGAAGATGTGCATGAATGTATATCATAGTCTAAAGACCAAGGCCAGTACATGTACTTGTACTGACTGGGTATGTGAAGATGTGCATAGATGTATATCATCGTCGATAGAACTTTTGTGAAATGTTAAGAAAATACGTTTTAGGACACCTACTAGTATACATGACGTTGATATGATATGTGTGGAAAGTTACAATAGCATGCAATTTCTTAAACATTATATCGTAATTTATGCGTTATATGTATGGAAGATTGATCAAATTGACACAATTCTAATAAACTACAGGTCTCAAGTTATGGAATTTGATGACAAACTGTCAACAGGACATCACAGAAAGCTACTAAAACAGGTTAACCTGGGTGCCACCGACTCTCTAAGGACCCCGGGGATCGGGAGGTCTACTTGTTCTCTACAAAAGCAAATATCACCCGTATATAATACAAATGCCCACAAACAATTCATCCACATTGTGGATTAAGCTGCCAGGTAATATATTTGGCTGGAAGACCGACCTCTTTGTATGTTCATTTTATATTCCACCCATTGATTCCCCTTACTATAATGACCAGTTCAGCATGCTAGAAAATGAGATTGCTTGTTTTAGCTCCAAAGGCATGGTTATTCTCATGGGGGATGCAAATGCAAGAACTGCTACTAACAATACCGTATTAGATGACTATATTTTAGATGATAACGCTAAGTTCCTACCACTGCCTGATACCTATGTTACGGACAGTACCATACGTCAAAGATACTCCAAAGATAACTGTACAAATTACAAACATCATGGCAAGGCCCTGATCGAACTATGTATTGCATCAGGAATACGCATACTAAATGGTAGGACCCCAGGGGACTCCTTCGGGAAACTGACTTGTTTTACATATCAAGGCTGTAGTGCAGTGGACTATGTCCTCACCCATCACAGTTCAATATATATGGTGATCAGTCTTAATGTAAAAGAAATTACTCAACAATCAGTTCATTGACCAATATCAACTTTATTCAAATGCAACAAAAATGCTGATCTCGATTACACAAACAATATCAAATTACATCCTAAACCAGGAACATGCAATATCACAAAAGAGAACAGCACTTTATACAGACAGGAATTGTTATCTGTAGAAATTCAAAATAAAATACAACACTTTATGGCATCTGATAACGGCTCAATAACTGAAAAAGAAAACATTAACACACTAACAAAAACTTTTAACGACATTTTGATAACCGCAGCCTGTAAAATCTCCCCACCCAAAATGAAATGGAAAAAAACAAAATCCCACAAAAGAAAACCTCCGAACCAAAATACAGAAGACCTTAACCATCTTCAAAACCAATTCGGAACAACAGCAAAACAACTCGCCAAATTCCCACATGATTCTGATCTGCGAATAAAATTAATGACCATAAAGAAGAAATTGAAAAAACAACAAAAATGCAGAGAAAAGACTATGAAAGATACTTTGTACAATAAATTAGAAACTTTACAGGACAAAAATCCCAAAGAATATTGGAAAATAATTAATAATCTTATTGAACGAAACAAAGACGAGCTAGACTTACCTCCAGAATTTAGTGAAATACTCTATACCCATTTCCGTGAATTGAACTCCGAAAATATAACAGTTACTGACAGTACATCACAAGACTTAATAAAAGAACTGAAGCTCAGACAAAACGACCAAACGCTGAATCCAATTTTAGACAACCATATAAAAACAAAGGAAATTTTACAAGCACTGAAAACCCTCAAATTGGGGAAAACCTGTGGTCTGGACTGTGTTCGAACGAGATGCTGAAATATGGCCTCGATATTATTCTATCTCCTCTCGCAAAACTTTTTAATAACGTTTATGACAGCGGGATACTACCAGACCTGTGGTCTGAAGGTTATATCAAACCACTACATAAGGGAGATAAATTAGAACCTCAGAACTGCAGGGGCATTACAATCTCCAGTTGCCTGGGTAAACTATTTTCTAGTATACTTAACAACCGACTTAATCAATATATGGCTGATAATAATCTAATGTCCGACAACCAATCCGGCTTTAGGAAAAATAGACGTACAGCAGACAATCACTTTATACTGAAAACTATCATAAATAAATATCTTCATAAACTCAAAAAGAGGATTTATGTATGTTTCATAGACTTCCAGAAGGCCTTCGATTGCGTATGGAGAGATGGCCTTCTGCTGAAAGTGTTACGTCTCGGCATTGGCGGCAAGTTTTATAATGTTATTAAATCGATATACGACCGTAACGTTGTATCCTTACAAGTAGGAAACGATCTTACAGACCCCTTCATGTCTGAAAAACGAGTTAAACAAGGAGGTAATCTGAGCCCAACAATGTTCAACCTCTTTGTTGATGATCTTAACTTTCCACCAGAAACATGTGCCCCAGTAACACTGATAAATGAACAACTATCACATCTTTTCTGGGCAGATGATTTACTTATAATCTCCGAAACCCCAGAAGGACTACAGAACTGCCTTAACAAGCTACATGACTATTGTGTTAAATGGCATTTAACTGTCAATCCAAATAAATCTAGCTGCATGGTCATCCAAAAAAGAAAAACTAACATTAACACAACTTTTTATCTTGATTCAACCGAAATATCTCTGATGGAAAACTATACGTATCTTGGCTGTACTCTGAGTGCAAATGGAAATTTCTCAAACACTAAGTCCGACCTTGAAAAGAAGGGACTGAAAGCCATGTACAAACTACACAAAACGTTTGCTGGTATTAATCCACCACCTGAACTATACAACAAACTTTTCGACACTTTAATTAAACCGATTCTTCTCTATAACTCCGAAATATGGGTGACTGAACTACTACGCAAACTGCGAAACAATGATATCAATAAATTTTTCACAAACTTAGACTCTGAACCCTTCGAAATAGTCCACACAAAATTTTGCAAATTAAATCTTCAAGTTGGAAAAAAATCGGTGAATATTGCCTGCAAACGGGAACTTGGACGATTCCCACTTATGATGGATATCCACGCAAGCACATTGAACTACAAGCTTCATCTTGAAAACAATAACGACCAGCCTATTCTTCAAGATGCTGTCCTCTGTAGCAAAGCACTAGAAAACGATGGAATTGGATGGCATAGCTATTCATCATTAATGATGCAGAAAAATAATATCAGTGCCGAGGACTTGCCACTGCAGCCCACTAAAAAACACATATCCCCAGAAGTAAAAGACAAATTGAAAACTATATACATACAATTCTATCAAGACAAACTACGCGAGTCCGAAAAATTACTTCACTACAAACATATAGAACAAACATATTCTACATCTCCTTATTTGAAATATATAAAAAATCGAAACTATAGGCAATCACTAACTAAACTTAGGGTCTGCGCACATCGGCTCGAGATAGAAACCGGCAGATATAGGACAATAGACCGGAACAAACGATTTTGTAAACGGTGTGAGAAAACAAACAAGATCGTTGAAGACGAGTATCATTTTGTTTGTATATGGCCGAGTGGTAAAAAACTTCGAAACATTCTATATAACATCATCAACAAATCCTGTCACCTATTTGGGCAACTAACTGACCTCGAAAAATTCTATTTCCTGATTAACCCACCCACCCACCTTTCCCCAATAATAGGACAGTTTATGTACGAAATGCTTCTGGAGAGATCAGCATAGCTCACAATATCTCCTGCCACTAGGACTGCCTCAACCTCCACCTAATTTATAAATTGGAATGAACTGGCTTTCCTGACTGGGGTGATTATGTCCTGTCACAATATAACCTTTATTATGTAAATGTAATATTTTATCTTAGCTTTAACATTTTCTGTATGTATTCATGTATAGAAATAAAGAATTGAATTGATATAAACGGTACATGTACTGGGTAGTTGTAAAAATAAACATTGTATGCAGAAGAATGTATTAAAATATCAGTCCTTGTGATGCTTATACACGCGACAGAAGCAATTCAACATTGAGGATTAGGGGGCACACCCCTCCCACATATAATTTAGGGACCCTCGCCCGTGTAATTTTGGCGAAAAAAATCTTACTCAAATATTGGTGTTCAGTAGTATGGAAAGGTTGGATCTCTTATTATTCAGAGGTGAAGGAAATCTGAGGCGTCAGGGAGGCGTCATGACGCCACGGACCTTGGTCTGGGGTTAATATGGCTCTCGGAACAGAGCATTACACTTGTCGTATTTACGATCTCCTGATCAGTTAAATCTTGCAACAACCTCTAGGCATTGTGCGGACATAGAAGTTTTCTAATCCTGGGACATTGTTACATATATGCAATGACCTTTGACCCTGTCAAGTGAACATCCTAGACGTTTGTTCGTAAACAGATCGGCAGTTATCTTGGATAGCATACCTATTGCCGTATCAAGAGACATCCTGCTGTTACTTGATAACTGTATACCATACGCAGATTCAGACAGATCTGTGTTGTGGCCTGACATTCTGTGCGGCCGGTATTACGACTGTTGATATCCCCCAGCACCTGGGTAGGAGAGTCACAGCTAGGAGTTTCGCTACATTCTGTAAGTGTAACACCATTATGTGGTGACGTATGTACCATACGTTTTGCTATTATCATATTGTTAAATAGGGCAACGGACAGAAGACACCGTCCTCGGTTCCAGGTTGTTTGTGACGTCCCATTACAACTAGAAATGACGTGTGTAACCAGAGGGGGAGGGGGATTCTTGATGACTTCTCCCTATATAATTTTAAATTATATAGGCAGGTTTAAGAAATAAATGTTAGTTTTCCGTCTTCTAACTGCCCAGATAATGGATGGTACAAACAATAGGCAATTCCGTTTCACCATCCATTATCTTGCCAGTTAGTGAACGGGAAACTAAAATATATTTCTATACCAATTCTGAATACAAGAATAAATGTGGTCACCGTACTCATTTGAAAATCAGTTACCCCTGACAACAAATTCTGATAGACCCGTCCAGATAATCTTTTCCGGTGTTCCACTGGGGCCGATCTGTTCTCTCGGGTGAGGGGTGTGAGGGGGTAATGAAGCTCAGGGAACGATATTCCTGTAATTCAGTGCAGAGACAATGTTTACTCTCGTATTGAAAGTTACAGACTTCATGTGGACGCGATCTTATGTGCGACGAAGAATCATATATACCATACGGCGTTGATCTGTACGACCTCGAGACAGTTGCCATCACAGTTTTGCTGACTCCACACTCAGCCAGCGCGTGAGTCTACTGCCGACACAAGATCACTACAGAATGATTGTTATGGATTCCGAAAATGCTGGAGAATTTTTTAGTACACGAGATAAGATATACACACCCTGATATGGCCGTCGAGTGGCCAAGCATTTTACAGCCCCATATATCAACATAAGTTAGCTGAAAGAGCTGTTCACCGCCTCACGTGAACAGCTGTCCGTCTGAAATCTATCTTGAGAGATAGCTGTCGTCATTGCAATGTTGCTTTTTCTGCACGTGCGTCATTCATAAATTTACTACGATTGCCACGCCCTCGGATACACAGATTCAGCGAAACGACAAGAATCATGCGAAACAATTCGCATTTGTAAGCCTTTCGAGTCGCAAAACTAAGTGAAAACAGATAGTGTAGTCAATAATCTATTGAGAGTCGGAAATCGCGAGTAATTCTCACTTAAGCCATTCACTATGGAGCAGACGGTGCGATACCATATCCACCCTGTCAAAATCGTATGTGGCATAGGTCCATTTTGGAAAAGAGTCACGTGAGAAAGGGTACTATATCGTCCATATAGGACAGCAATCTCCCTATGATTTCAATGCTAGAGATCAGGCAGATACTTTAGAATTGCCAATATAGTTAATAACTTGTTAAGGGTAGTGGCCATTTTCAGTAATATCGGAGTTATGGTGTTTCGAAACTAGGACCATTTCGGAGCTTCGGCGGTTCCCGTCATTTTTCCCCGTCTTTTGTTCGTCTTTTTTGGTTGATCGACCGACATAGATGGAAAGGCACTTAACAGGTGAATGGGCCGTGATACTTTCGAAAAGCGTGAAGTATTATATATGTAAAAACTAAACCTATATTGTATTTTCAATAGAGAATACTCCGGCTTTGCATACAGCCCGATATTTGACGATGCTTGTACTCCTGATCCTATTTCGTTTCAAAGACTGAAAGTATGCCTTTATTCTAGGAAAGTACTGAAAAGTATTGCTTCCTATTGATACTTCCTGTATTCACCTAAAGGAACCCTAACAAGTCCGATTCCTGATATTTGACAATATTAGCAGCCATCGTACTGATTCTATGAAAGTACTGAATAGTATGCATACGTCTTGCTTTTACTGATACTCTCTGTATTTACTTAAAGACACCCTAACACGGCTTTGTGTATAGGGGTTCTGAATTAACCATAAGTTCGATTCCTCATATTTGACAGTATTTGCAGCCATAATACTGATTCCATGGAAGTATTGGATTGTATGCATACAGCTATACATTCACCTAATAGAACCCTAATACGGCTAAACGTATAGCGGTTCTGAACTAACCATAAGTTCGATTTCTCATATTTGACAGTATTTGCAGCCATAGTACTATGGAAGTATTGGACTGCATGCATACAGCTTCTATACTTCCTATATTCACCTAATATAACCCTATATAATACGGCTAAACGTATAGCGGTTCTGAACTAACCATAAGTTCGATTTCTCATATTTGACAGTATTTGCAGCCATAGTACTATGGAAGTATTGGACTGTATGCATACAGCTTCTATACTTCCTACATTCACCTAATATAACCCTATAACACGGCTATACGTATAGCGGTTCTGAACTAACAATAAGTTAGATTCCTATTTGACAGTATTTGCAGCCATAGTACTGAGTCAATGGAAGTATTGGACTGTATGCATACTGCTTGCTATAACTGTTACTCCCTGTATTCACCCGAGAGAGCCTTAACACGGCTTAGCGTATAACTGTTCGGAACTAACCGTAAGTCCAATTCCCCATATTTGACAGTATTAGCAACCTTCGTACTGCTTAGCGTATAGCGGTTGAGAACTAACCTTAATCCGACTCCCTATATTTGACAGTATTAGCAGCCTTCGTACCGGTACTGATTGTATGGATGTAGTACTGAATAGTATGCATACTGACCACTGATAGTAAAGTTTCTATCAAATGAAAGTCCATTGCGAACAGTGTCGGAAAACATTTATTTTTTACGATTTTATTACATAGAGTAAACTGCAATTAAAGCATGGTATTCTATGGTGGTCTGTTACAATCACATTTAGGTCCAGTGACGTCACACTGCATTAATACGTATGTTTCAAACTTTGTATGCACATTCCAGTACTTGATTCAAGCTTGAGGTATGTATACTTTGAGTTTCAACACAGACTCATTGTTCCAATGTGCATGTTCCAAAATCTGGGAAATTAAATGCAAGATTCAAATTGACTTGACACTCATGAGTCACCATCCCACAGATTTTTGACACTCAAAGTATACACACATTAAGCTTGAATCGAGCACTGGAAAGTGCGTACAAAGTTTGAAATATATGTATTAAGGCAGTGTGACGTCACTGGACCTAAATATGATTGTAACAGACCATCATAGAATACCATGCTTTAATTGCAGTTTATGTAATAAATTCGTCAAGAAATAAAATAAATATTTTCCCACACTGTTTGCAATGGTCTTTCATTTGATGGAAACTTTACTTGAGGGTTTACGATCACTTTAAGAGCACCATAACTCGGCTTTGTGTATAGCGGTTCGGAACTTACCGTAAGTCTGAATCCCCATATTTGATAGTATTCGCATCCATTGTACGGAATCTATGGAAGTACCAGTACTGTATAGTATGCAAACGGACTACTATAAATGATACTTCCTACATTCACATGATAGAACTCTAGCAGGACTCTGTGTATAGCGCTTTGGAACTAACCCTAAGTCTGATTCCCCAGTAGTATACAAAGCCCGAATTGGCGTAATAGCGCCTCACTGCGCATGCGCAGAACCTGGTGTGACGTCATAAGTGTAGGTTTTGTGGCGGTATTGGGGCGGTGTGCGCATGTGTGATGTGTGGGAGGTGGGTTGTACCCACCTCCCACATTTGTACCCACCTCCCACATGTGTGGGAGGTGGGTTGTACCCACCTCCCACATTTGTACCCACCTCCCACATTTGTACGTGTCATGATGTGGGAGGTGGGTACAAGATGGCCGCCATGTGGGAGGTGGGTACAAGATGGCCGCCATGTGGGAGGTGGGTACAAGATGGCCGCCATGTGGGAGGTGGGTACAAGATGGCCGCCAGTGGAAGATGTGGGAGGTGGGTACAAGATGGCCGCCAGTGGAAGATGTGGGAGGTGGGTACAAGATGGCCGCCAGTGGAAGATGTGGGAGGTGGGTACAAGATGGCCGCCATGTGGGAGGTGGGTACAAGATGGCCACCAGTGTCATGATGTGGGAGGTGGGTACAAGATGGCCGCGAGTAGTAAAATGTATAAAAGGAGTCTATTTTTAGGGAAAGGGGTGTATTCAATCTGACTTACCTGACCTGACTTGATCAGCCAGCCAGCCAGCCAGCCCTCCTACCTGCCTGCCTTCCTGTCTGCCTGCCTGCATTCTGCCTGTGTGGGATGCATGTCCTGACTTGGTTCTGGGTTTTTTCCATCACGGTTGTGCGCAGGTGTATGACGTCACTTCCGGTCTGCGTGAATCGGGCGTGACCTGGGACTATGGGATGCATGTACTGACTTGGTTCTGGGGTTTTCCCTCACGGGGAGGTCACGTGATCAGTTCAAGGTCATATCCATTTTTTATCGATATGTCAACTCCACACCCAGTCCATTAAATGCTCCTTCACCTATGCTTCAATTTGATACCTCACTCGACCTGTGGTGTGAGTGAGTGCAAGAATGTATTCATCCGCGGTGATGCAGTCATGTCTGGCGGTGATTCGGTCTCGGGAAAAGCTTCCTTGCCCAATGCCTACGGACTTTACCGAAGATACACGGACTTTAACGAAAAGACACGGACGTACACGAAAAGACGCGAAGGTGAACGCCATTGTGGGAAACCTCCCACAGACAGGTCAGTACATGCATTTCTATGTTGTTCACGCATAATAAAAGGATTGATCTGTAATCTGTGTTGTTGTTGTTGCTCCCTTTTTGGACTAACCCATCAGAATAGTACGTATCACGGACTACACCCGTAGAGCTACATCTGGTCTATAAAACACGTCCCTCTGGATCCCACACCTTCATTTCTACGGTTGCAGAGCCATGGCGGAGACCCAGCCCCATGCGACTCGCATTTTACAGTATGCCACCGTGGTGAATTCATTCACCGGTTACCGAGCATTGGTCCGGTTCATGTTTGCAGATGGCGACGACAACGAGGGACGGCGCCAGATCCTGAACGAGTTCACAGAAGCGGTCCTCCACAGAGTGCACTCGATGGAGAGGCGTGCCATCACTCACCACTACTGGACTATGACAGCCATCCTTGATGCTCGGGCTGTGGACCACGAGCGCTCACGCCGCAACCAGCACCGGCTGGTTGGCCTCATACTAGTCTGTACCCTATTCACCCTGGCGCTGTGGTATTGACACTATAAATACCAGGGTCAGACAGAGTGTGTGTCATTCACCGTTCGACATTTGGACCAAGCATGTCATCCGTCCTACGAGCCATCCTCCCCCTTACACCTTACCAGGTGGGATTATACGTTTATGAAGATTATGTGACTCTGGTGGAAGATAGTGGCGGGGATTGGAGGGCGTCCCCTGAAACTTTATCGAATACGGTGACACTACAGCGTGATGGGTGGACTAAGTTTAAACGGGTGTTGAGCGGAGAGTTAGACGGACACCTGATCCACCTGGACAAGGCCAACTACGTATACCATACTGCGCTCTACCCACGGGTGGGACGCTACCAAGAGCCGGCTCGAAGTTTCCTCCTAACTCCCTCTCTGTGGTCAGCCTTGGAGAAAATAGGCCCCCTGGTGGACCAGTTATTTATACCCGACGATCGATCACCCCACCAATTGGCATGGGCTCATGCTATCGAACACGCACTAGATGAACCTAATGAAAAAAAGCGGATGGAGAAAATACTATATGTATAGAATGCGCAGAGGCTGGAATGACAGGGTCACCTCATGAAGCCACCCACACACACATGACGGGCCAGAACGATGAAGAAGAAGAAAAAACCCGTGATGAAGCCGCGGGGCCAATGGCTGAACCCCATGAACAACTACATGAACCCGACGACGATGCCATTGATTACCCCGCTAGACTCAGTCAGCCCAATGACATGACCACCTGATCCTTTGATCTCACGGAGTTCTCCCTATAAATACGAGAGACAGTGAAATCTGGTACCATTCACGTACTGACCATGACGGAGCATATAGTACTGGCGTATTTCAGCTTGACCCCCGAGGTTTTCCTGCACGTGTATGCGGATAAGGTCGATATCATGGAGGAGGTGGTGGGAGACACGGACCCTACACAACAGTGCCCGGCTCACATTCGTCTGTCCCGGGAGGGCTGGACCAAATTCAAACGGGTGTTGTCTGGTGAACTGGACGGCGACCTCATCCACTTGTGTCACGATGTGTACATCCGACGCGGCCCTTTCTTTGCTCAATTGGTTCGGCTAGATGGAGGTACAGTACATTTTACCCTTCACCCTGATCTATGGTCTGCATTGGAAGATGCCGTGGTGGATGTGGATGAAGTGCTTATCAAGCGGTCATCAGACGAGTTGGACTGGTCATTGACCATGGCCACTGTGGAAGTCCACGAAGAAAATCAGAAAGAAACTCAGCCCAAGATATACCCGTTATAAATAAACGATAGAGCCAGGGTCCATCATCATTTGTCACCATGAAGCGCTGGGAGAAGGTGTTGGATAACTTATACTACAGTCCCGACAGTCCGGCGGCCTATAGTGCATTGTCGGCTCTCTATCGGGCGGCCAAACCCCAGGGGGTACAACGTGCCCAAGTCCGAGATTGGTTAAGAAGACAAGACACCTATACCTTACATCGATCTGTCCGTCGCCATTTTCTACGGAACCGGGTCATCGTGGGAGGAATAGATGCCCAGTGGCAAGCGGATTTGGTGGATATGAGCGCCTTTGCCAAAAACAACGATGAGAATCGGTATATCTTGACGTGCATCGATATCCTATCCAAGTATGCGTGGGTGGTACCCATCCGGACGAAAACGGGGGCAAATCTCATAGCGGCGTTCAAAGACATCTTCAAGACCGGGCGCAAACCTTTGTATTTGCAAACCGACGAAGGCACTGAATTCCTCAACAGACCGTTCCAAGCCTTTCTCAAGAAACAGAAGGTGTTTTTCTTCCATACGTACAACGAGACCAAGGCTTCCGTGGTGGAGAGGTTCAACAGGACATTCAAAGGCCGCATGTATAAATATTTCACCTATAAGAATACAAGGCGGTACATCGATGTTCTCCCGAAACTGGTGAGGGTTACAATCGAGCCTATCATCGAAGTATAGAGAGAGCCCCCATTACCGTGACCCAACGCAATGAAGCCCAAGTCCGGCGTGTCTTGTACCCCAGGCCATCGCAGCGAACTACGAAGGCGGTGTACAAGGTCGGCGACCCTGTACGGATCAGTAAAGTCAAGGGCAAGTTCGAGAAAAGTTACTTGCCCAACTGGAGCGATGAGCACTTCCTGATTAAACGGCGCCTACCCGACAGCGGCGAGTCTATGAACTGGAAGATCTCCAAGGCGAAACGTTGCTGGGGACGTTTTACGACACGGAATTACAGCCTGTTGTAAAAACACAGCAAGACTACTACACGGTGGAGCAGATTTTGAAAACGGAACGTCGACGTAGCAAACTGTTTCATTTCGTCAAATGGCAAGGCTGGCCCAGTTCCTTCAATTCCTGGGTCGCGGCCAACCAGGTGAAACGACTATAAAGCCAGACACCACTGCCGTCCTCCTTCATTCCACGTCCGACCCCAGTGCTATGGACCAACAGCAGCTGCCTCCGAAGACAGCGTCTCGCGAAACGCGCAAAGCGCAAGTGGGCTTTGGGGTGCTATTGCTAACCCTGCTGAGTGTGTTGTACGGAGGTGTGTTTTACGACGTAGCCTATGTCAGTACGTTACTTAACCAACTGAGAACACCAGCCATCAGTGAAACGGGTCTACAGAGCGCACCAGTCGTATCGAGCCCAGTCACCACCACCACCACACCCCGCGTACAAGCCACGTCGAGCTCTACACTTACACCAAGTACACCTACTACGTCTCAAGACCCACCGGATTTCATCCCTCACAGTGAGCCGACAACGACGACGACCACCCACGTTGTACCCACCCCCAGCACCATCTCTGAACGTGAACAGACAACGACGACCGACGTTGTACCCACCACCACTCCAGTTCACTCGTACGAAATTTACAAGAGCGGGTTACCGCGACAACGGATACACCTCGAACCATGGACCCACGGTGGCAGCATCCCTTCACGTGTCTCATCGCAGGACCGACGGGCTCCGGCAAAACGCACTTCGTCGGGAAGCTCCTTCAACACGCCGACAGCATGATCACCCCACCTATTGCCCGAGTCGTGTGGTGTTACGGAGAATGGCAGGCAGCGTATGCAGCAATGCCCCACATCACGTTCGTGGAAGGCCTACCCAACCTGGCCGATTTGGAACCCGACACCTTGGTGGTTGTGGATGATCTCATGGCGGAGACGGATGCACGGGTCACCCAACTCTTTACCAAAGGCAGCCATCATCGACGGCTCAGCATCATCTACATTGTGCAGAATCTGTTCAGTAAAACAAAGAACATCGGAATATCAGCTTAAATGCCCACTACCTGGTGGTCTTCAAAAACCCGAGAGATACCACTCAACTGCTGCACCTGGCGAGACAGATGTATCCCGGCCGCACACCGTTTGCTTTGGAAGCCTTCAAAGATGCCACAACCCCTCAGCACGGGTATATGCTCTTCGACCTCAAGCAAGCCACTCCCGACCACCTTCGACTACGGACCGGCATCTTTCCCGGAGAGACCCACCACGTGTACATGCAAAAATAATGTAAACACACCCACAGTGGCGCCCCCAGCTGGGGTTTGTGTGTTTGATAATGGGGAATAATGAAAAGAATGAATACCACAGCAGGGTTGACTTTGTCTGTGAGGTGGATAAAAAGGGCAGAGTTGTGGGTCCTAGCATTAGTTGTACAGGATGTCTGCGCGAGTACGGAAGCACGCTCCCACGCTCCGTGTATTGAAGACGGCCCCACCCGAGTTAGTCCGAACCATTGTACGCGGTGCGGACCCTGACCTTGTACGCTGTCTGTGCGAGATCGGGTACAAACTGTTAAAAGGCAACGTACCACTGACTCCGGCTCAGAAGACCAAGTTGCCCAAGCATAAGACAGGTCTCCGAACCCTAGTCCACAAGCGGGTCCCTCAAACACAAAAGAAAAAGGTGTTACAGAAAGGCGGCTTTCTCGGGGCCATCTTAGCACCGTTGGCCGCTTCCGTGTTGGGTCCAGTATTGGGTGGACTCTTCGGCCGACAATGAGCCACACGAAAAAAATGGTCCTCGTCGAACCACGGTTCCTGCAAAACCTCCAATCACCCTACCCTGTCCCACCTACGGTGAAGACCATAAACAGCCTCGATGGAGAGATGCAACAGATCTTACAGAGACCGGGGTTAAGCGACAGTGAGATAGTACAACGGTACAATGAGACGCTTCAACGGTACATGACGTTCATGGACCAATACAAAACCCTGTCTACCCCAGCAACAGCACCACCACCACCACCACCACCACCACCACCACGTGACAGACCGCTGACCTCAGCACCGCTCCAACAGCCGGGTGAGGTAGCCCCACAGCCCCACAGTGGGTGGAAGACGAAGTGCTGAAGAGTGTACCTGCCTCGTTCAAGAAACAAGCTGGCCTGGTATTACAACGGATGAAACAGAATCCTAACATGGCTTGGAATGATAAAGGCGAACTCCTGGTACAGAATCAGGTGGTCCCCGGCACCCACATGGCGGATTTAGTGAATGATCTGATGCGTCAACGCAGATCGCACACCGATCCTCGAGGATGGGAAGTCTTCGCTCAAGGCTTGAAAGACATGCATGTACCACAGGAATTGGTGGGGAACCCCCACCGCTGGGCCTTTATGCAGCAAACCCAGCAATCACCGAGTGGCCCACTACCTTCTTGGGAAGTCGAATGGGAACCGGAGTCACCCCCCAAAACACTACCACAACGGGCACTTTCTTTTCGCACCTATAAAAAAACACCCTTGATCAAGACACCCCACATCTCCAGAGCCGTGACACGTAGCAAGTCACCGCGACGAACACGACGCCGCACACAACCGCCCCAGGCCTGGAAGACCTATTAAAACCAACAGCAGCAGCAGGACAGCTCAGTCGCCATGTTTTACCTGACCCTACCCAGTAACAGTTCGCTGGATGTGTTTCCTGACAACACCGTAGCCAAGTACGTCACCCAGTTACCGCAACCGTTACATTTACCTGGACGCTGGGAATGTGCCCTCGTGGATGTCCAATACCCTTACTCGTGGTACAACGTGCGAGCCAATGAAGGGTGGTACGAGGTGACCTACGAAGGCAAAAACACCCGACTCACCCTGTCCGAAGGCCAATACGATACCCCCAAAGAGTTCATGGGTGGGCTGTCAAGACTGATGCATGATAAGGCGCGACGGGGGGTGACGGATAGTGCAGCACGCCTGATAGCCTTGCGCTTCAAGAGAAACGTGTTCTTCGATGTCAACGTACACAACGACAAGGCACAGCTTACCCTCACCGATACCGTGAATGTGAAATTTAGTCCTACACTACAGCAAATGCTGGGTTTCGATCTACAGACGTTCGCTGGTCCCACCCAACACCATGGCGAGATGCCGATGGATATGAAGTCGGGTATGTACGGACTCTACGTCTACTCGGACGTGTTGGACAACCACATCGTGGGCGATATCAACACACCTCTGTTACGGGTGGTGCCCATTAAAAATAAGTATGGCGATCAAGTCACCCACAGTTTCACCCACATGCTCTACCTGCCTGTACGACAAACCCACATCAACACGATCACGGTGGATATAAGAGATGACACGGGACGACCGGTGGCATTCGAACGAGGAAAAGTGGTGTTGACACTTCATTTTCGACAAGCACGTGCTCCCCACTTTGCATAATGAAAGTACCTTACGAGTGCGATGCACGCAGCTATGCCGACTATTATGCCCAACAGGCCGGGGTGGCTTTCCGGTATTTAGCGGTGCACGCATGCAACGAGGACATGGTCTGGGGAACATACTCGGCAGCATTGTGAAAACGTTCCTGCCCTTGGTGACGCGTGGGGTGAAAACAATCGGCAAACAAGCGGTACGCAGTGGACTGGAAGTGGCCGGTGATGTCTTGGGGGGTACGGCACCCAAAGAATCTTTGAAACGGCGGGCCAAAGAAGCGGGAGGCGTCTTGGTGGCCAAAGCACAACGCACCGTAGGGAATAAAAGAGCTGCCCCACCGAGACCACGCACCAGTCGACGACCGACCCAGCGACGACACACATCGAAGAAGACAAAGGATATCTTTTCTTAAAACATGTCCTTAATCCACGCCGAGTCCTGCCCCTCCACCAACAGTGAATTTGATTTGTGGACCGTGCCGCCCACACAAACCAGTGCCGAACAAGGATTATGGGTGGAGCATCTCCCGCTCTCCAGCATCAACGAAACCGGGCCCATCAGTAATGCGGATACGGCCTATGTGAATTTGGCCCATACCTACTTGTATGTGAAAGCCAAGGTGGTCAATGGAGCTGGCACCAGACTCGCTGACCAAGCAACGGTGGGCCCGACGAATCTCTGGCTGCACTCGATGTTTCAGCAGGTGGATATTTTTCTCAGCGACAAACTCATCAGTGACTCCACCAACACGTACCCCTATCGAGCCTACATCGAGCCACTGTTGTCGTATGGCCGAGAGGCTAAAAAATCTCAGCTGACAACCGCTTTATTCTACAGGGACACGGCCGAGCACATGGACACGGCGGACAATGGGGGATATAACAAACGGAAGCCTTTCACTGTGAACAGTGCCTCGGTGGATATGATGGGTCGACTGCATGCAGACATGTTCATGCAAGACCGGTACCTCTTGAACAAGATCCCCATCAAAATCCGGCTGATACGGGCGCCTCC
>JAVTVY010031323.1:0-12458 GCA_036873755.1 Hanleya hanleyi
AATGTTGCTGTTTGATCTGGTATTTTTTTTCCCGGTCACAACTGCGTACTGCAGACGTTGATATACACCTGTATAGGTCAATTTTATACAGCTATAATATATCACCGAAATTCCCATAGGTAGATTACATGGACAAAGACAAGAACGTCCGGGAAATACAAGTCACATTCATCTCGATCACGGAGAATAATTGAAGATGAATGATGACATTTTCACACGGAGGCTCTGTTCCGGAGACTAATCATAATTAAAAACCATTCCCAGTTGGTAATTGGCAGACAGGTATAGGCTTTGATATAGATTAATTATGACGTACTTTCACACTCAGATCATCAATCAAGAAATTTTCTAAATACCAAGTCCAATTTTCGGTAAACCAACAACCATTGTTTGTGACTATCGGAAACCTGACACGTCGTAAAGCGGTCAAATTATCAATCCACCTATTCGAAATATCAGATTTCCATTACTAGTGACGCATATAATAAATCTCACGGTCCGAAGCAAACTAAAAATAGCAGTTGCCCTTGAAAAGATCACACAAACATGATAAAACTTACACTCACACTGGGTTTAACACTAAGAGAAATATAACTAAATACCTGATTTTATATGTAACCACTTCTTCGTCTTAGGAGGCCGTTTGGCCCGTTATTTTGCTATTTGGCGGTCACACTAGAAAATTAGTTCATCATTAACAAACAGATGACTTGATAGGGCTATTACATGATCACCCTGGAATATTTGTATATAATACCGCTCATTAAATATATTTACATGAACAGCTTCAATAAAAGCGTGGCTGGGATACAAATCTGGGATCACTATTAATTCTGTTGAGGTTCTTGAAATATGCAGTCAGTATATTTCGTTTTTCACCACCCTTTTATTGTTGCGTTTAATTGGCGAGAATTCCGATAGTCTGACTTTAATTACCTTCGATCAATTTGACAAAATGATCATTCAAATGCTAAGAAATCTCCACTAGAATTAAGAAGATGTGCACTGTTGTTGTTCACATTTATATTTCATCCATGCACATCATGTACATACACGGGTACGATTATTCAATAACTTGACGGATACGGTAGTTTTTCAAAATTATTTTTGAAGTACCGATAAATGAAAGTTGGCTGGTGTGAAATTTGAAGTCGATGGCACGAAGAAACTAAGATTAACGAAGTCCATCCAAGGTCAAAATTAACCAGCATACAGCCGGAAGGAATGTCGACAATTACAAGCGTCTCATCCGTCATTCATAATTCAGCCGTCGACCATTGAATAATCTTCGCGTCCATAATCCAAAGGCCTATTCCATATAATAGCATTAGCTCCAAATTCAAAATTGAATCACAGTATACATAAACATAGGCTTAGTTTCCTGCAAGAGAGAAGCGGTCAACAGCTTTCAATGATTCCGGCAAGACATCATGATGTTTCAAAAATATCAAATCCGATCAGTATTCTTAATCCATGATATTCGTAGTAAACTCGTCATCTAGAGATTGATGTATCTCAGTCACGCTTTGATTGCACCTGTTCATATGAACACTATGAAGATCTTGAAGTACCTGAGTTCGTACGGCCCCTAGCCCCGGGATAAGCGGGAATGAGACACAAGCTACGAAAGGTAACGTCATAGATCTTGCACGCTACGCTCGTATTTTGCTATCAGCATGCGATATGTATCGCCAAATTTGAGAAAGTCTGAATGGAGGCGCTTGGTGGTATAGATATGTTTTATAAGTTTCTACAATAATGTTTTGTGACGTTGATTAAAATCGTCACATTTAACACAGCATTTAGCAAATGCTACAAGGCGAGATGTGTATACGCCATATGCAGGTCCCACAGGAATATTGCTGTCCAGGAAGGGACATGCTACAAAGATTTTTCCAGGCACTTTTGGGGAATCTTTTCGGAATGACCTATATTGAGATACCTTGTTGAGAACCAGCAGTGTATAGCTTCTATATATCCCTTCGGGCATCATGAGGAATCGCCACGAGGAATCCACTTGCAATCCAGAGGAATTTACTTGCATGAGAAGCACGAGTTCCTAGCGGGTAGATTTTCCTTTGGTCATCACGATGAATGCACCCCATTCTCCCCTTTTATCCCGATTTAAGAATATATATTCCCGATTTATAGGGTAATAAACGAAACTCTAATTTGATCACTATCAAAACTCCTCAGTGAGAAAATCAAAGTTAATGGGTACGGCTGCCACTATAAACAACGTGTATGATACGATTTAACGGAAGACGATTACGACATCAATTATCAGCTTGGTGAGGCGTTCAATTCAACTCTCCGTAACTCCGAAACTTCTTACTTTGAACGTTTTGTATTTGGGAAATTTTGAACCTTGATCATTATAGACGTTAGGAAGGATATTGGGTAAATCCGCCTTGATGGATCCACAGAAAGTTACGTTTGTGTAGTTTCTCGCCCGATTTTCTGCATTGTCTTTGTTCCCTCTCACCTCTTAAAATACGAGTGCAACTTGGTCTTTCCGAAGATAAGTTTCCTATATTTGGGCAGATTTTGAGAGAAAAGTTAGTTAGAAAAAAATCGTAAAAAATGGTGGAACTGAATCGAAGACCCCTTCCAATAATTATGTAAATCGGAAATATTTTGAACCGTGGTACTGACTTTTTCAGGTTCCATATTTGGTTTCCCCCTGTCCAGCAGTTAAAATAACCAAATATAACCCGGCATTTTATGATTACGTAAATGGACAGTGATTTGCCAAAGTAAAATGCTAGTAAGCTATTCATTCAGATGGTTCTAGATTTCATTTTCTCCATCTTGGCAGAATGCTCCGCCACTACTATTCCCAATCAGATAAACGTAGAATCTACTTGAAGGATAAAAGAAGGATTTTTTTTCCATATTAGCTGTCCTCTCTCTGACTGTTCGATTTCATTTTTGACAGGGCTCAATCCAATTTCACTTTTTTTTCTTCGGATAACGCGATTTTTACAAGAAAGCCCATGAATTCGGGGGATACCAGAAATAATTAAGACCCAATTTTTCAGACAATTTCAAGAAAATAGGTGGACAAATCTCACGTCTGAACCTTCTTCAAATCAGACAACCAAACACTTAAGTTTATCTGACTGTTTTAACTCTATCTGGCCGGGGCTTTAATTGTTGGACCTGTCCAGGCCTGGAAGAGGGAGGGGGCCAAATATTCCTACCCCTAGAGCTAGGGGTTGAAACTTTTCACACTATACTCTGGGTCAAGCTCTACCGAAAAATGTAAAAAACATCCAGGATGGTCGCTTTAATGACGTCACAGTAACGTCATTTTCAAAAACGACATTTTCCGGTCAGATTTTCCAATTTTTTTATTTATACAATTTTCCCACAAAAACTGCATGATAAATTAGTAAATTAATGTGATGTGAAATAAAATAGTTTTTGTCCAATTTTCCTCGCGGAAAATCGAAAATTTTGAAGAAATATGACGAAAACATCACTTTTCAGGTATACCACGTGGTCGCCATATTGAATTTACCCATGATCCTCTACTCGGGAGGTTATGGCATTTCCCCCCCCCCCATCCCCGCCCGCCCAAGCCTGGTAGGGTACATCCTAGCTATCCAAGGGGGGGGGGGGGCGGATTCAGAAATTGAAACTCAGCTGATAATGTTCGGGCCTCGTAGTAAATAACGTGAAAAAGTAACATGACAGTGATAAGGTACTGTAATTTTGAAAAAATCCAATTTCGTGTGTTTTCTGACCTAAATAGGCCTGAAATCATCTTATTTACCTTTGACTACATTTTATCTAATTTCTGAGCATTTCAGTTGATAGAACAAAATATTTGGTAGAGCCTGATTCAAATATATGGCAGAGAGTTCCCATTTTCTAGCCCTGGTTTCCTAGATATTGGGGGAATGCCAAAATCAGGTCTGCCTTCCTTTAGATCGAAATAGACCCCTAATTGCTCAATTTGATTAGCGTAGGTTCTTGGGCCAAAATTCTCCTCCTAGTCCCAATTACATGATGTATGTATATAGTCATATATCCAAAGCTAATGGACATGTCGTTGGTATCTTGTGACCAAGATTAGATTCGCCGACGGCGCTCGAGAAAAGTATAATGTAAACTACTAAAAAGTGTATTCCTGGAGATAATGACATTGCATATGCAGTGTCAGTGGGTCCTGGACTCGTGTAAATGGAAAATACTGAGAGTGCGAACATGAAAGTCAGCAATAAGTTGAAAAACCTACCATTAGACTGTGTCAGTTTCGGTCAATCTGAATTATACGTAATATTAAGTAAGCTCTTGCAAAATGCAGAAAAAAAACTTTATACGATACAAAAAAAAAATTGGCAAGGGCGATTCATTTTTAGTGGAATAGTTGTCAACGGAATTTAAATAATTTTCTAAATCAATTCTTATGTACCAGTAAACCAAAAGGAATTTGGGAAATTGTTTAAAATTCATTGTCAACTATTAGGGTAAAATGAGCTTATTAGGGTATGGTGACTCCATGTTTTTATTTCACGATTTATCGTTATGTTTAGCCTGAAAAGTTATTAATGGAAGCTTAAGCACATTTTGAGTTTTATAAATGAACGAGATTTTCTCCCTTAATATATCCATCACTAACCGTACATGCTATACATTCACACTGTAACACAACATCAAGTGGTGATAACAATATAATGTTCCTCGGCTGTTAAGAAAGAATGTAAATCTTTCATCTCAATTAAATATCAAATAATGAGGACAATTCCGATGAAATTAACCCCTACGAAATTGGCTAGACGTTATAATATTATACCTCGTATTCGTCACTGTAAAGGTTTTCCAACTGCATCACTTTGCCATATAAATAACAGGAAGAGTTTTCCGAATTTTTTCCTTTTCGATGACATGTTCGATACCATGGTTGCTTTATGGCGAGCTGACCGTTCTAAGGTCTGACCATGTGGGATATCTGAACGATCCACGGAAATTGACTAGATGGGACTGTTTGGTCCTTCACTGTAACTAAACGCTATTACTTATAATAGACTTATTATACAGGAAGAGGCGCTTGACCACTTAACTGTTCTCAATTTAGCACTGTACATATACTGGCCAGCACTGTTCAGTTGCTGCACCATGCTGCTCAGTCAGTTGATATCTAAACAGTATTGTGATTGAGTGGCACTGTGGAGTTACTGTAATGAACAATATTCAACTGGGCAGTATTTGCATGCGGTTATTGCACGATACATCACCGTAAAAGTTCGAGCACCCCTCCACCCCCCCACCCCACAAACTCATACGCACAACACACACACGAACACACACACACACGTTATTTCGTTACTTGTCAGAGAAGGCAAAGGCAATTTCATCAGCTTTTTCGTTTGTGTCTTCTCGTGGAATTTGTACACATTTTCACTGGTAACCAGTTTTTATACTTTGCAAAATTAGCTCAAGTTGGTCTTCATGATCTGGTATAAAGTTCACCTCTTTTTGTTGCGATAGGGCGATGTGTGGCAGAGAGGCGGAGATTTAGTTCCGCCATCCCGGTCGTATGGGGTTAATATCATTTAGAAATAACCGTTTCTGTTTCGCCGCCTAAAACCCATGCCATTGTCCGAAGTAAATGCCACACACATTTGGAAGGTCAAATGTCCAACACAAGGCAGTTTCCAGAGACTGAGAAAACCATAGTGTGATCTTCCTTAGACAAATAACTATAAATCTGAACTAAACCGATAACTTTAAATCTTCCCCAGACAGATTATATCAATCTTTCCTTTAGGGAAGAAGGAAATATAGCCCTGTGGTCCAATATATCTTGAGATAACCGCCATTGGTAAACTGTACACGAACATACCTACGTCCGCTCTGTTAACTGGAAAACACAAATCACTTCTCCAGAATCTGTTGTCGGATATAAATATTGTCTAGTGGAGTTAGAAGCCCCATTTAGTTTCCATATATTGCCTGAATAATCATCCAACGAGAAGCCTTCCTAAAATAGTGGACCGATCTCGTGTGTTGGTCCAAGACAACAAAGCTTCATGGGCTTTCAGGAAACTCGAATAATAAAGCTTGAATTTAGACATTTCCTGATCGTGCTATTGACATTTAGACAGTATCTGCAATAATATTTACAATTAATACGAATGACCACCAATTCCTTTTGTGTATTACTTTTGGTAAAATGTTTATAAAACTATCACATGCTATAGCTTAATGATAACAAGGGTTATTTATTATGCAGTGTATACAGATCGCATCACCCAGTAGCACTTCTGATTAAACATATACATGTATGTATTGTTGCATTTCTTTTCATGACACCCCTCCCTCATTTTCCATTGTAAAGGCTGAGGAGAGTTAAGCCTAGGAGAAACTTCAGGGTGATTGTGCTCTCTCTCATTCACCTATGTGTTAAGGCATAGACTGACATTTCGTCCACGGGGACATCCGGGCCTCTTACAACCTTGAAATGAGCTTAATTGTATAATCATGGCAATGTCTCGACTGGGCTGGACTGCCCCAGCTAATTAACCGAACACTCATTGCAATATTTCCGGAAGAAATCTATTTAAGTTAATATATATCTCCACCAGGGAGTTTAAGTATAACGTTTCAAACTGACTGTGTTAATTGCAGACAATGATGGAATGCGGCTTGTTCCTATGGGTGTGGATAAGCATGTATTATAAGAACGCCAATAATAGAAACAAGAGAGTTTAGATGAACGAAAGTGTTAGTTTTGCCCTGCTTCCAATTCTTTACCGCCGATCACATTATATCTCTATTCGGTATGTGAGTATCCCCTATGGTTCATTGTTGAAACTATGGTTCATTATTGAAACTATGATTTACTATTGAAACAGCACTGAATGTTACTAGATTAACTAATTACTATAGAGTACATGTATACCAGAAAATAGGATACAAAAGATCAGCCAACAGCATTGTAAATGGAAGAAATCCTTATACATTCTGCAAAAGTTGGTCATCGAGGAAATGCATAAATTAGAATCGATTCATCCAATATATTAACGAGCATGATGATATGAGCCCCATGGTCCACAAAAATACACTGGGGAACATGTGGGGCGGGTCTGGGGATTATATGGTGATATCCCACATTGGGTTCAGTCATCTTTGGTGGAAGTTGGTATATCTCCAATATATTCCTATGTATTCTGCCACGCAATGTCAAACACTTCCAATTACAGAGATATTTTAGGCACTCTGCTCGAGACCATTTGCATTATAGTTATACAATTAAATTATTTTCTAAGTACATACGGGGAAAAACTCTTAAACCAAAAATGCAAAATTCTAGGTTTTGAATTTTGGCCCTATCAGTCTTGGGCACTCTTCTCTCTAAAAAAACCTGAGTGAACTGTTCCACTCAAGTTTGAGTGAAATGTACCTGTTCACTCAAACTTGAGTTACTTTTCGCTCAACTTGAGTTACATTTCACTCAACCTGAGTTAAAACCACTCAAGTTCACTCAACTTGAGTGGCATGAATTTCCACTGTTATGCTTGCGTGAATGTCACTCAAGTTGAGTTCATTTAACTCAAGTTGAGTGAAAACTAACTCAAGTATTGAGTGGGATGAATTTCCACTCTTACTTGAGTGAAATTTCACTCAGCTTTTTTAGAGAGTTGATGGCATTTGAGATAAAAGCTATATTTGCTGCAGACCTATCCGGGTAACTCCGCTATTATCCCCCAAACTCGAAACCATATGTTCAGATACTGATGGCATGACCACCCTAGTCAACATAACGTTTCCTGTGTAATGTTGGACTGGAAATAACACCAATCATAAGCTACAAATTTGTCCATCTTAAAAATTGCATCATTTTTCAAATTATCATGGATAGTTTCAAAATTAGGGCCATGCCCGTCATGCTTTTCTCGCGTTCTTCAAATTTTTAGTCCCAATGCAAGACGCATGCAATTAATTATATCTAAGTATTACTGAAGCAAAATCCGAATTGTTCTCATTTTTTTTTATGGTTTCTGTTTTCTGAAAGAAAAAAACATTTTCAGACAGTAACCAGCGTCTGGAGACAACATATAAAATCCATTAAACATGTTAAAATAGCTATATACCATAAAACGAAGTCCTATTATAACGTCAGATCGTATTAATTCCGCAAAGGGGTGATTGTTATGTTGTGAACTAGGTTCAACTGATGGTTGGTCAGCCGTATAGGGTCGAAGGACAAAGGTTTCAAAGGGGTCCGAATCAATCCCGTCTATTCAATTTCCTGCTCATTCCAGTTCCATAATTCTGGACCTCGATTAAGAAGACATCCCGCCATAAAGCAGCCAATTGTGTCGCGGGCATGTCACAAGGATTCTAACGCTGACCACAACTATGATCCTAAATCAGCTATAATTGTGAGTGTGACCAGACGGAAAACTGCAAGACTTTAGCTCCAGAGACTCGGAAAATTGCGTTCCAGTTAATCTTCTCGTGCGCGAATAATGTCCGCGTAAACTAAAGGCGGATCAGGTTCTCGACGTTTTAATGAGAATACCTTGTGAATTTCCGGTTTCGGAGTTTCTATAAATCCAGCAGTGCCTTTCTAATCAAAGTCATATTTCCGGAGAATAAATTACAAGCTAAGATATAAATAATGACATCTAAAAACACCTATCCTCGATATTGTCAAGGGAACTGAACTTTTCCCAGTCTGTTTTGGTTCTATAGCCTACCCGTCGTAAAGTGCAACATGATTTGTACGGTTCATTTATGTTCACCATAGGGCACGAGTATTGGTAAGAGAACGTACAGAAATATGTATTCGTGGAAGTCATGGAAAAACAATCTATAGTAAGCAGTCTGAATGTGCATAATATTTATCGTACTTGTCATAGATTTTATTGGAAAAGCAATGCAAAGAATTACGGATGATATCAAAATAACCCAATCATTCTTTTAGTATCAATTTGCCTTCGCAAACGCTTACTGGCAATTAGATAAACGATAAACTGATCAAGATTGAACATACAGACACATTAGTTTTATTCAGTTGAAATCAGTTGGTTTCAAAATAGTGCGCGGCAAAACAAATTGTCTGATTAGTTATAGTCTCCACCTTGCGATGCACTCTCTGCAATAATTTCAATCGCACTGAAAGATTGATATTTTTTTCATCTACTGTAGACTCAAAACTTAATCTAATAGATCCTTATAAACTGGAATTATTCTTATTCTGGTCACAGATTCGCTCCTTTCTCATGTGTCGAGACGCGCTGGGTGAGTTCCGATCGTTTGGCGTCATAAAATTTACATGGGACCCGATAATGTTTCGTTGACAGCGTCTGATTAACATGAATGACCATTATGCATGTTATCTCGCTTAAATGATAATAAACTTCTGAAATATATATATATATATACCAGAATTAAGCTGCAAGAGTTCGTTTCACAAAAACAATGCCAATGTTATTTTTGCGACCGTCGAATCTCTCGCCGGTCATGTCCCGAATGACGTCAACCTGAACTCATCCAAAATGTACCACCTGACCTGCACATGTGTTAGTCCCGATCAGATGAGTTTTCTCTCCCAGCAGGGTCATTTATCTCCCCACATGTCTTGCCAATGAACGCTGCATGATGCTACTTATTAAATAATCCTGAATTCAATCATCATCTCACAAACGCAGATGTAACCATGCAATTTGATTTCACTCTGATATAGATGCGTGTGAGATTTGATTTCAAATCAAACGGTGTTAATTTTTTTGCAAACACCTAAAGGCTGGCTGCAATCTTAAGGACGTTCCTCACGCTTGCTGATGCGCACAACGTCGCGCATGTATTCATAGCGCGTACATCAAAACGATGTCGCGCTGCTAATTGCACACACCATATATGGTGCCTCCGCACTGAACTTATGCGGCTGGAAAGAGATAAGCCCATTGTATGGGTTTCGCGTTTCGGTTAATAATAGCTTTTAACTTTATTTTGGTATATATTACCTGAATGGGCATATCCTTGCCATATTTCAGGACATAAGACAGCTAGCTATACAGAATTCGCAAAGTAATGACGCAAAAATCCCCTTCAATTTTTCTGGAAACCTCCATAAAATGTATGGAAATGTGTCAAATTCAAGCCATCATCATCCAGGTAAAATCTCCGAAATAAAAAAGTTGTAGTAATCTTCAAACAGAACATCTACCATGCGTTTGTAGTTATTTTTAGCTAATTGTAAGCTGTACCATATAGCAGTGACACAAACTGGATAATTTTGTTAAATAATAATTATATAATGAATAAGATTACACGCACAAATATATGCAGTAATCAATGACCTGAATCTCTGTGTAGTTTGTTTTTTGTTTTGTCTCCCATTTCGAACTTGCGATGTGTTTGTCATTCCCCACACCCCCTTTCATTTCAAGCTGCAGTTTGTCACAGATTAATTATATAAATAAAGTGACTGCTTTCTCTTATAGCTGCTCATATTTCATTGAGGTCATTGATCATGGAAATATGACGAATTTTCTCCTCTGAGTTACTCTCGAGTTTCCTTCTGACCTACTCTTACAACATTTATGGTTGAGTCTTCTCAGTTTATTATCCACATTTTATCTATTCTGTTACCAACTCTGATATATTGTAGAGAAAATACCACAATGTTGGAATTCTCGTTCGTATGAACGCATTCTATCTATAAGTTTCGGAAATTATCAGGTTACTTTCTATGCTTATAAATGCACCAAGTTCCCGTCGCAATATTATAATATTCAACTCAACAGATATATATACGAAAGTAGCATCATAGACACGTCCATATCCAATGAATCAAGAAACACGTTTGTTGGTTTCAGTCTCCAGCTAAAATACAAGACATAGTCGAAGTTTTTTTTTATGAAGCCGCGGTTCTAATAATGTTTAGACAAATTTAGCCAATTACAATTTCACATTTTGTTTTACTAAATTAAAAAAAAACGCCCGATGGGTCGCGTCAATAACCCGGAAATGAGTTCGGTTACCTAGTATTTTTTTTTCTCAAAATCAATTCGTATATTCAAATACATTCAAGAAAAATCTGGGTGAGGAATGTCCTTAATAAATGAATAACCTATCCTTGCTCCTTAATCGTCTATGTCCTATAAGCGATATATCCAAATCGGGGGAGCAGATAGGATTTAATTTTAATTAGATTGGGTTGATTGTTCTTGTTGTACCGGGGAGAACTTTTTTTTTTGATAACAAATCATATGTTTGTTTGCTACGGAAGCGTATTAGTGCCAGTGTGAAAAAAAAAATCCGAGATTTATCTCCTAATTAGGACATAATATCTCCTAATTAGGAGAAAATTATCTCCTAATTAGGACTTATTATCTCCTAATTAGGACTTATTATCTCCTAATTAGGAGATAATTATCTCCTAATTAGGTGATACTTATCTCCTAATTAGGACATATTATCTCCTAATTAGGACTTAATATCTCCTAATTAGGAGATAATTATCTCCTAATTAGGACATATTATCTCCTAATTAGGACATATTATCTCCTAATTAGGACTTAATATCTCCTAATTAGGAGAAAATTATCTCCTAATTAGGAGATAATTGTGATCGGTTGTTGCCCCATTTATCAGCTATATCGTGAGTAGTATGCAAAGCACCGTAGCCCCGGCTCAACTTGACCGTTGATCAAACCACTTTTAGTTGAGAGGGGTGCAATTACAAGCGTCTAGTCCGTCATTCGTAATCCAGCCGTCGTCCATTAGAGAATATCCGCGTCCATAATCCAAAGACCTATTCCATATTCCAATAACAGTATTAGCACCAAATTCAAAAAGACAATCATTGTATACATAAACATAGGCTTGTTTCCTGCAAGAGAGAAGCGGTCAACAGTTTTCAATGATGCCGGCAAGACATCATGATGTTCCAAAAATATCAAATCCGTATCGCTGATCAGTATTCTTAATCCATAATATTCATTGAAAAGTCGTCATCTAAAGAATGATGTATCTCAGTCACGCTTTGATTGTGACTGTTCATATGAGTACCATGAGGATCTTGAAGTGCATGGGTTCATACGGCCCCTAGCCCCGGGTTAAGCGATATTAGACACAAGTTACGAAACGTAGCGCCATAGATCTTGCACGCTACGTTCGTATTTTTCTATCAGCATGCGATAGGTTGTTATGCAAAGAATGGTTTACCCCAATGGAACGGTCAAGGTCGCTATAGTTCCGGCAAAGGCCACTTCCGATCACGTGACCACAATTGACGTCTGAGGATGTATTCCTCCGGGGTGATATGGTCATGTCCGACGGTGATGCGGTCATGTCCGTGGAGAAGCCTCCGCGCACAGAAAGTAGTCCCTTGTCAACGAGATTTTAATACGCTGGTGGTCGATTCCCTTGCGTCATAATACCATGATACCGTTGAGAAAACAACAAGGATGACAGGTCAATCATTTTATTTTCCCCTC